>JAAEAF010014806.1:0-95232 GCA_011037195.1 Triatoma infestans | reverse complement strand
GCCCCCGGAGCCTTCTCAGTACACTGCCGGCCTCCGGTCAGTGTTCTCTCGTTACAGACAACACTGTCCATCACCGGACAGTGAGCTGTAGTTACTCCTAGGAAGAAAAAATCTAAGGGTAGCACAGCTGGACTGGACTTGAACCCGGGTCCTCCGCGTGGAAGTCCAGTACGCTAACCACTTAACTTTCCCTTCCCCTGGCCCTCTTACTAGTAGTAAGAGGGAAGTAAAAATCTGATGTGAAACACTCACACGACTTTCTCTTACTGCAATTTACAGAAATGGGAAATTTTCTTCTCACTTATAATTCTTACCAGATGTTTACGTTAATGAAAATCCATCGGTGTTTTTATGGATGAATTCACAGAAAACTGAAAAACAGGTTCTGTAATGAGGCACTTCCGGTCAATGGATTTTCTTCAAATTCGGAATTTTGTAAACATATTTAATTGTGATTATCCATTTGCTAAAAAACATTTTCCATCCTGTATATTTCCAAAATTTGAACATGTTCGTCTTAATTTTCTGTTAGATCAGTAATAAATCCAACACATTCCCGAATAGTTGCGAGAATGTCTTTTGAGATTTAAGTGATGCCAGCAACTGAAAAGGTTATGTAGAATCTGGTCTTGTGCTAGGGCTAGAGCTGTGAATATTGCAACAACTTTTCACCCTAGCTAGCTTATCGTAGAGCAGTTCTAGGTTAAATCTAGCCTACAAGTCTCTCTATAGAACACTCTATACTCTGTACACAACTCTATATTAATGAACTGGTTAGTGGTGTCAGAGTGCCGCAGAAAACTAAAAATTGTAAATGCGGTTATTATTTTGATGATCAACATAAAAAAAGTAATAATAAACAGGATCCAAAATATAAAAGAAGAATAAGATTACTGGATTTAAAGGAAAAAAAAAATTAGAGTGTGGAGTTTACGCTAAATTACTGGAAGGACTACATTAGAATCGTTTCACCTGAGGCACTTGAGGTTGTACTATTTCTATTTCCTTCCAACTTCCGCTGCAATTATTTTTAAAACTTCAGTCACGATTGCTTTTTGCTTTCTTCTCTTACACTTTATAGCCACTTCATGGTATAATTCCACAATAATGGGTATGTTTCATACATTTCAATTAATTGTAATGATATACACTTTGTCCCACATTAAATTTGAAAATTCACCGTTTATATTTTCTGAGCTGGCAGCCATTTCTTTGAATTGTCTATTTTAGTCAGACAAACAGCTCTAGTAGCGCAATCTCAAGAGACGTTCCATTTTTACACCACCTAGACGCCATTATGCTAGACTAGTCTACATTTTTGTTTACCTTACACACTTAATCTCAGACCTAGCTTTCGTGAAATTGGTGTAGATGATAAAGATCAACGGAGCTCAACATGAGGTATTTTGGGAAGATAAGGCGAGGAAGGCTTCAAAAGTTTTAAAACTGAAAAATGAAACACGGTGCTGTAGAATAGCATTTATTATATTAAAGTTAACGGTACTTTTATCCAATGCGGGTATATTCATATTTTCATGGGAGCGGGAGAGTGGAACTCTAGATGTATTGCATTAGTTGCCTTTCATATTTTAAAGTCTGATCACGCTCTAGGAGGCCGTCAATTTTGTTGCCTTATACAGTCTATCAGTAGTTCAAAAATAAACAAAAAAGTAATGTAAAAAGTCTTAGGTGTGAAATATCCAAACGACTATCTCTTACTGTAATTTACATAAATATAATTTTTTTTTTTAAATTTCTAACTTAGAATTTTTACTAAATTTAACCGATTTCAACATCATATAACAGCAATTGAGGGAAACGTGATCTTCCAGTTCTCCGAGAACTTTTCTAAAATTAGTTGCTATATATCTAGTTAGTATACCAAGTTTAAACGAACTCGGTGGTATCTTTATCGAAGATATCGCAACAAAAAAAAAAAAACCGTTCATAGAGTCAACTGATTTTCTTTAAACTAGGAATTCTGGCAATAAATTTAATTCATATTAATATTACATAAATGGATACGATCCTATAATAAATGGAAATGACACTTTAGATGTCACCTCACCACTACAAATGGACTTCTTTGAAAAAAATTTCAGTTAAAAGTTGTAGCTCTAATATGTTTAGCTTAATATGTTTTTTCTCATGTTGTTGCTTAATATGTATTGTCTGTTGGTTTACCAAATTTTTAAGAAAATCATTGGAGCCATTTTCGAGAAAATCACTAAAAAACAAAAAAAAATCCTCTCAGTTAACGGGCACATTAATAAACAATCTAAAAGGAAAACGTGCTCACATGAGTGGAATAATGAATGACGCGGCGTCGAATAGTGCAATTACCACGAGCAGACATTGGATATACAATTAAAAACAGCTAGTGAATTAATCATTTGAATTAACCAACACAGGGAAAATGGTTGAATAATAGAGAATCAGACAATACTAACTGGGGCCTGAAGTTAAGACAATGCCACAGTCTTTACTGTGATTAACTAATTACTGGTTAAATTAGAATACAATGTGAAATAATGGAGAAATAAACAAAGATATCTGGCTGTGTGATTGGCTTTCATGTTGGTTAAAATCCATCTGAGGCTTCAATAATTTGACAATTACTGCAAACAATAGCAATTAGGATCAATAAGTGGCTAAGTCAGGGAATAAGGGATCAATAAGTGGCTAAGTAAAGAATTTATTGTAATAATCCTAAGCATACTATGTTTATGAAAAAATAACACATAACCTGACCATAGTTTGGAATAATCCTTTAAATCATAATTTTATCTACATCGAATTTTTCCTAAGTACTTAGGGTATGTAACCATCCGTTTAGTGGTATAGTGTATTTAACCGTCATTATTCGATAGTACTTTCATATTTTTTCGACCAAAATCGATTGCAGTTACTTCAGTTGCAAAGACTCAAGAAATTTTGGTCGAACCATATAATATCACTAAAAAAGAAAACTTTTTGCATAACAGCCCATGAATACTGCATAGTAGCCTTTTTGCATGAACTGCATAGTAGCCCTGCTAGACGACAATTTTTATTGTGGAGGGAGGACGTATGCCGCCGTTTAGTTCTGGCCTTTGTTACCTAGGTTCGCTAGTAACTTTTTCTAATGATGCTGCGTCAACAATTTTTGAGCTCTCATGGAAATTCAACTCTGAATTCTCGCATCAAAGGCGGAGTGCGCTAGCTACTAGCCGATTTAATTTTTTTGAAGCCAAGTTTCTCTGCCGTTTATTTGAAAAAAACATTTAGTAGGCATTAAATTAAGGTAGTGGAGATTATGCTTCCTGGCTTTTCCGACATGAGCGCTACCTGAAAATAACTGTATTGTGCATCATGAACACCCATCAATATGAGTATCGGCAAAATTGATAGTGGCAGCTTATATGTAAGCCTAACGTCACTTATCTAGTAGTATCTAGCCTAGTACCTCCCATAAAAAAACATGTTTCAGGTAGAAACTTTTTTCGAGAATTAAACGAAAATTTGAAACGATTTGCATAATTCTTCCTTTAAACTACTAAGAGAAAGTAAAATCATTTCTTTCTCTCTTTTTTTTTATCGAGAAATGTAAGCAAGGTAACGGAAACAGTTTCTTTTGCATAAATTTTTGCTTCAATACTCGGCTGACGCTGATAATATCTCACGAAAAAACGGTGATTCTAATAAATTAAGAAACTTAGTGCATTAATGTAAAGCAGACTAAGTTAATTTATTATAGAAATCACTATCCTAAGTGGATTTTCAACCTTTTTTTTCCTGCCGCATTAAGGTAAAAATATGAATTATAGAAGCAACAAGCCATAAGATGGAAAATATAGTTCTAACTAATACAGATCTCCGCTTTTCATAATTCTCTTTTTTTCTACCTCGGCTTGAAAAATGAGAGTTAAAAACTTAAGTGCGTGTGTGTGTCTGTGTGTGTTCGTGCGTGGTTTTATGGATAACAAGAAATTATGACGATATTATATAGTTGGCAAAGCCTTACCTTAGAGAGGTCGGTTTGCAAGTAAACTAGTCACAGGTTCGTGTATTGCAAGTTCAAGATATTACACATATACTAACACAAACACGCACACAAACCAGGAACATTTAATGGGGGAAAAACTTTATAAGAAAAATACTTGTTTCATTTTAAATATATATATTACTTTTTCCTTTTTACCCCTTCGCCTAGTGTGTTATTAACACGCGAATTCTATGCGGCTATTTGCCTTGGCCGAACAACTTGGTTTACTGGTCACAGTAAACTAACCCCCGCACTCAATACACTCGTGTCGTTTCAATCTTGTTCTCTTTTAAAGTCACGGAAATTTCGGGTTTTTCATCACGTTTAACCCCACTAGAGTGGTTGGTTTTGTCCATTATTGATTTCCATTGTTTTTCCGCAGTGCATATTTCATTTTGTACCTATTAGTTTATATTCTCATTTATGAATTATATAACTCTCGGCATCATAATCAACAACAATGGTAGGTGGACAATTTTCTCAAATTATAATTAGAATTTAATTGCATTCTCCCCACCATCTCATATCGTCCCACATCAAGTTTGTTATGTCATGAACTGTGACCTTATAATGCGGTAATAACTGTTGCATATACTCCCTCTCACCCTCACCGTTCAGTTATACAGTTTTGTAATTTATATTTTACATTTGTAACAATAGCTTTATCATTTTCGCCATCATTAAAATCTAGAAAATAAATTTAGAATTATAGAGCTATTTTATTTATTTCCTTCACTAAAGTGATTCAGACTTCTTTTAGAAAGGACATTCATATGAATATATGGACAGGATTTTTACCGAGTTGAAGGAAATTCAAACTTTAAAAATTAAATCAAGAAGAAAATCTGTTGTAAAAAAATTACGTGACTTTCACTTAACCCAAGTAATACAATTTAATTAATAATTTTTTTTTAAATTGCAACATTTACAATCCTTAGTTGGCCTGATTATAGAAAAAGATAGTAGAGCTTATACTTGTATACTTGAACGTACTTGCATGGAGCATCGTCAAAACCAACAAAGCTTGTGCAGTTTAAATTTAAATCTCACTGAGGAACCCCCCTAAAACCCATCTAAAATTATTTTGTTTTTGGTGGGGGAATGTTTCAAATAAAAGTGATTAGTATTTATGCGTGTAGATAGCGTACGAAGTTTAAAGTAAATCTTGGGATCAATTTTTTTTTTAGAAAAACTGGAAAAAAAACACTCCGTAAAGTCGCACTTCCGGTCAATGGATTTTGCGCAAAATCTTCGTATTAGAATGCGGATGTAGCACCTGAACGGAATACCAACTTTGAGTTTCCTGTGATTTTTTTTCGTTTTTGAAACATTCTGTTAAAACATACACACACACACACACACACACACACACACACACACGCACATACACACGCGCGCGCGCGCACATACACACATAAACTCATTTATACATATATATAAAGTTTACAGATCTTCGAAAACTCAATTTCGAAAATTTGACACGATTGGCAAATACATCCTCCTACTAGGAGTGCGGGAAAGTATAAATATCTGTTGTGAAAATGTTATTCTCTCACAACAATTACTACGAATAAGACTGATATTTATTTTCTTCAAATAGGGAATTTTTACTAAACGCCCTAATTTGTATTAAATATTATAGTTTAATGATAGTGCGGATTATAGTTTAAAGACTTAGTATCGGACTTTTTTTGTTCCAACGACATAGGAAGTACTTGCATATGAGTACATATTAGGACCACAAAAATTGCACCTCATCAATCTCTAACAAAATTCGTAATATGATAATAGACCCCAAGGAACTGTGGTAGATGTAAGATGGAGAGAACTGGAGATAATTTAGGAAAGAGAAGAAATAAATTTGTAGATGCCCTGAACATTGTTGTAATTAACAAAAATATATAAATTGCAAGGACTTTACACTTGAAGTATGATATTTGAGAATAAAGGAAGCGAGAGAATAATTAGGAAAGAGAGAGACTGGCTGAGAATCGGAAGTACGTAGAGTGATTGGTGACTGACTGGTGTCGATAACTGTTCCCTGTATGGTTAGCTCGCCTCTATATATATGGAATTCTCCCTTCTTAGTTTGGTCTGGATATGGAGTAATGAAAGTTTGACTCTTGGTTCTTCGGATCCCATTACAGAATCATTCCCACTCCCCTGCTAAAATGAATTTTTCAATTAGTTTTCAATAAATCTAAAGAAAAATACAGAAATTTAATCTTTAAAATCCCACTGCAGGTGTCTTAAAATTTGGAATTCTAAGAAAATATTTATCCCATTTTCTTACTATTCAAAATTGTCTTACTATATGAAGAATTTAAACAAAAAATGCCCACAACTCTAAATACATCATTTTTACCCCAACTATAAAAGCCATCCTCCAGGCTACATGTACAGCACTAGTTTACCGCCAGCAGATCATGTGAGATACCTTGTATCATACTCAGACAAAAGACTTACATGGAGTCCTCATATATAAGATTAAAAGAATAGACCTCAATACAAATGACCGAGTACTCGTTAAACTACTTTGCAAACGTTCCAAAATAACTTTACAGAATTGAGTAAGATTTTACCCTCTCTTATTATGCAAATATGTACCATTCAATACCTAGAATTTTAAGGCGCTGCTAAAAAAAAAAATCCAACCTCAACTGCATACAAACACTGCAAACACAACCGCTCCCTTCTATTTTGCAAACCTTATTCTTCGTAGCCGATCTAACTAAATCCTGTTACATCAACTTTCATGAAAACCCAGGATCGCCCCCCCCCCCCGAACCCTCTCACACAACTCCTTTCATACCGAGCATTTGGCGAAGATCCTGCCCGACGGCTCAGGCGCCGTTTGCCAAGATATCTCTAAGATGGCTTGTAGGCCATCACGGGTTGACCAACATTCACGTTAATCTATCAATTTATTACTTGCTATACATATACGAGTATATGTTGTATATGTATGTCGTATATGTTGTTGTTTTCTATTTTTAGTTATTTACAACTGCGTAACAATGTATCTAGTAAATCTGATGAATTAAATCATGTACAAGAGTGGAGCAGCTGACCATTGACAACTCCAAGTAAAATCCCAGCACTGTGTCTTCTGTACTTACAATTCGCAGTTCAACCTCAACATTTCTAAAGCAATTTTCCTACAAGAAATCATTCAATTAAGGAAATTCATTATCTTCCTAGATGTAAGTAGAATAGAAAAAAAGAAATTACACAATACATAATATGATCAGTCCATTGAGTTTACCAAAACTTTTTCAGGCAAAATCAATTTGAGTAATATTGTTTATAACTGGTTGACATACACTTAAAACATGACATCCATCTATTTAATTAGAAAACCGTTTCTAAAAATATGATACTTAAAAAATAAAAGAGAGCGGAGGAGATTTAAGTTAAAAGAGAGTTTAATGTATTTAGGTTAAGAAATATACTGTCAAAGTTTTCTAATTAAATACAAAACACAACCAGTTTGATAAATTATGAATTACCAGCCACCAACTAGTTTGGGACAACCTGCAAGCAAAATGGCTGCTGAAACTTTGTAAACTGAATTAGCTATCTTGGTAAATGTAATAATAAATTATAATTATTATAGTCTTGTGTCCTTGTGTTGAGTTTTCTAAAAAAAAAATGTTCCAGTTTCCTTTACAGGGATCTTTTAATTTTCCCGGTTCCTTCAAAAACAAAAAGAAATAAACAAAGAGAGAGAAGCTAAAGAATACAATAATAGGTCATTATTTTTCGATAGAAAAAAAACTCAGATAAAAAAAAAAGCTTTCTGAACAAAGGACCAAATTGCCTCAATTGATAAATAGGGTTGAGTAACATATAAGACAATTTTTTTCCCCTACAAAATAATATAAGAGAGACATCTTTATGGGCATCTATATTAAAGACAAAATTTATCTTGAAATCATTCTTTAATCATTTCCAAGATCGTATTGTTTTTCTTTAAGCGAAACATTAATTAAGAAACTATTAATTAACAGATCTTCGATGGTGATCCTAAATAAGAAAAATAAAAAATAAAAAATCCGATGTAAAACCTTACACACGGATCTTCTCTTACTGCAATTAACATAACAGTTGAGTTGTAATAAAGCAAACTTCTTTAAATTTGGAATGTTTGCAAACTCATTTAATTAAGAATTTACAAACTGACTGTCCTAGCACTTTACAGGAACAGTTAATGTTACAGCTACCCCCTCCAGAATACCAGGAAAAATTAATATTCCCTGGAAAATGTTTCAAAAGTGTCAGACCTTCAAGTGTGCAATTTATATGCGAAAGTTTTAGAAAATTTTTAGGTTGTTTTCAAAAAAATCGCGAAAAGATGAAAGAATAAATAAAAAAAAAAATATCAGTAAAGTCGCACTTCCTGTTATCGGATTTTTAACGGAAACTTTCTGATTGGATGCGATTGTTGTATCTAAATGCATATTATCACTGAATATGTGGATGGGTCCGCAATACCAGATGCACATATTATCAGTTTGATTTTTCTGTGACAGTTGTTCACAAATTTTGATTATTCCCAAAAACCATTTTTACCTTCTATTACTTGCTGTTAAAAGGAAGTATTGCAATCGTGTCAAATTTTCAAATTGAGTTTGTCACCGGAAATGCATGTTTTGAGGTCCTCTTAGTCCAAAAAATAATTTTTAAAAACTGTATCCATGTAGATCGATGTTTTTGTTTAACAAAACTACTTTGTTCCGGTAAAATTCATTTAAGAGGGGGTTTTAGGGAAACGGATGGGGCTTATGTTTTCCTCTATAGTGTTTCACCGGTTCATCCGGAGAGTGTCACTTTACTGAACAATTTTTGCGACTTTCTCCATAAAGAGATCCAACCGGTTTCATTACATTTTTAATAAAAATGCTGATAAAGAAAATTTTTGATAACCCCTTTCACCGGCGCTATTCTCTTGAATGCACTGCTAGAAATAAAATGACAGAGTTGCGTTATTAACAATAAGAGAAAATAAAAATGATAAAGATACCTTTAGGGTAGGTGAGAAGTGAACGTTGAGAACGTTGAGATTGAAATGAAGAGAGAGTATTTTTAAAATTAAAAAAAAAAAAACTGTTAAAAGGTGGGAGGAATAAGAAAAATGTTTATAGCGAGACGCGGCAATTTCAGAAAAACAAATTACTGGCGAGTGTCATTGTTTAGCGTTAGTAATTAAATTACATTTAATGAACTGTCACTTCTGTGTTATAATTTTTTGTTTTTAATATCTTATGCTCAATCTGTTCTATTAATATTTCTTTAATTTACATTTTTTCTTTTATTTGTTACAAATCAATGCAGTTTTTCTTCACTGCAATACTGTTTTCTCTAATAAATTTTGCGGAGCTCCTGGAGAAGGGCACCTATGGTATCCGAAACGTAGAGCAACAAAGAATTGTTTTTTCTTTAAAAAAACTCCTCTGGCCAATGCTTTATAAACATCTCATTATAATTTTAATGCCTGACGATTTGAATACCACTAAAAAAATAAAAAAATTAGTAAGAACTGTATGTTTAATGAAAATTTGCCAATTATAGCTATAAATTGCAGTATGAGAAAGTCGTGTGAGTGTTAACAACTGATTTTTTTTGCATATTCTGCAGCAAACAATATAAAGTATACACGATATTTTTCATTTCTCAGTTGCCGTATTTTTTTCATGTCCAGGAAAATAAAAGTCCCAAATACTGTTACAATCCACTTATCTGGTATTTTATCCGTCGTAGCATGCATATTTATATTGTGCCAGACCGGTTTCGGATTTTCATCCACCGTCAGAGCAAATTCACCAAGTTTCTGTTACAAATTCAACGTAATGTTTCTGTTACACTCACACTTGTTGGTTGTTTATATGGTGGGGAGGTTATAAGGTTATCTTATAGTGTGACAAAAACATTAAGTTGAAGTGAACTCTCTACACGAATTTGGTCAATTTGCTCTGACGATAGATGAAAATCCGAAACCGGTCAGGAACAATATAAATATGCATGCTACGACGGATAAAATACCAGATGTTTTCTAGCATTGCGGACCTATCCACATATTCAACAACCCATTTAATTTGAGCCATGCCATTGTGAATAACCCTCTTGTGTAAAGACGAGTTCTGATTTTTAAAGTATTTTTGTTCACCAACACCCTCAAAGCCATGTGCTCTTGCCTTAGAAGATTAACCGCCCTGCAGAAATACAAGAGGATGATAGAGAAAAGAGAGAGATAGTAAGTGAGATGAGATGAGTGTGTTTGCTCCGAACATACGCTAAATCCAAATAGCCGAACAGTTATACAATTGCGAAAACTCTGTTCATAGTATGTTGGATTATTAGATATGTAGGCGTGGTGTTGATTGCGTTAATAATAGGTTGGAATAACCGCAGGAACAACAGAATCCCTGAGGAACTGGGCTTCTCCATTTATATGTTAAATTCTTACTGTAATTAATCATTTAAATAGAGTTGTTTAAAAAAAGAAACAATATACAATCTACGAAAATAGACGAAACAAGCCGCAACTTTTATTTTAAAAAAGAACTTTCACAAAATATATCTGCAAAAACTTCATTTTACATTCATTTTACCCCTTTATTATGTAAATTTATAGTGTAAAATAAAAACAATAAATTAACACAAAGGAATATTGTTACTCACGTGATATTGTGATCTATCGTGTGAAATAGCCAAGCACACAAATAAAGTAGCTCTATGACTTCCACAGAAAATATAAAAGATTAAAAGATTTCATAAATAAATAACTAAAATTCTTGCATAAATAATCTTGAAATCAATTTATGTAAATATTTTTTTACAATGTTAATTGTTATATTAACAATGATAAATAATAATTAAAATTGAGTTATTAATGTAGATTAATAACTATTTATGCATATTTTCATGTGCAAGTATAACTAGTTTGAGAATTTTAGACATGGTAATAATAATAATAGATATTATTATATGCTATTATTGTATGATACTGGGTTCAATTTCCAGTCTACGTTATGGATTTATAAGCATACTATAAGAAGAACCATCTTCGGTCACAAACTTAGATAGACATGAAATACAGGAGGAAAACTTGAAAAGCCTCGTTTAGGAAAATTGGCAAAACGACGAAAGAAAAAATATTGGCAAACCTATTATAGAAAATTGCTCGGTTTAAAGGTCATGTTTTGATTACAGATTTGAAACAATTGTTGTTTAAGTAACCACTCCAGTGCCAACAATGAAATTGGCATACTTTGACAAGTGTTTAAATTGGATTTAAAAAATATCTCATTAAAATCGAATGCAATTATACTGATTGTATGTATTATATTTCTGTTAAAAAAGGTTTGTATTATGTATTATATAATAGTTTTTCCAAGTATTGAGAAAACTGAAAAAATAGGGAGGTATACCATGTTTTTCCTAGTTGAGATTGCTGTTATACATAGTTGTGCTATGGTGACTTTGTGAAAGACGTAATTTTCTCAGCAGCCGAGATGTATACCGTATTTTCTTAGGCCAAATACGTAATACATGAAATTAATTTGTCTTTTAGAAAATCCGGTACTAAAGGCTTTGGAATAAGCCGTACTTGAGCACTAAATTACTTGGTGAATGTAGCAGAAGCCTTAAATGGCCTCGATCAGAGAGCTGACCTCATTACGGTTTTGTGGTCGTGAGCCAGCAGTAGTGACCGTTTTGTGGTCACCAAGCAATTTAGCAACAGGGAAGTCAAACAATGGAGGAATAGGGAATTAGAGTAACACTGGAGTGATAAGGAGGTTGTCTCCAAGCTAAAATATTTATAAAAGACTGAAGGACTTGAAGTATCTTCTCTCCCTGATTAGGATACAATTGTGAATCTCTCCCTGGTAGATGTATGGACTGGACACGCTTAGATGGCTAGACATTTACACAAAATAGGCAGGATGTCTAGTCCATTGTGACAGAATTATGACAAGGGAGTCAGGAAAACGGTGTACCACTATCTAGGTTACTGTCCTCGTTTTATCAATACTAGGTTCAGCATATGTGGGTGGGGGGGCAACACTCATAAGAGAAAACTTGGGAAGTTGGAGATTAGGGATACCTTAAGATACTGCAGTCAGACCGATATATTTATTTTAATTGTGTGGGGGAGGGGTAAAGGGTCATATTGGCTTACGTACCGCAGTAATGAAAATGCAGCATGCTTATTTTATAAACAGAATATATATTTAGAAAATTTAACTAATTTCAAAGTAACAAATTAGAGAAATTCATATTTGAGGTTGACCATTGCCAATAGGTTTCTAAAAATGATTTCTAAGAAAGAAAAAAAATTAAATAAATAACGCTGCCGTGACCAGGATTCGAACCTGGGTTATTGCGGCCACAACGCAATGTCCTAACCACTAGACGATCACGGCAAATCGAACAGTTGGTGAGGGCAGCTGGTTGTGCTACAGTAAATATCTGCGGTATCTGTACAGCTTCGATTTGCTTCTTTTTAAAGGTAATTTACTTTTATGCCGCTTTCTTTATATCTTTTCTATTTTAACTTTCTCATATTTTATATATTTTTATTACATCTATTAAATGCGTTATTAACCTTAAGTAGTATTAATCTAAAATGGTTAATACCATCTGCTTTTAAAACAAAAGAACACTTTTACAATGCAAACTTGATCAATACATGCGAAACAAAGCCAATAAAAAAACAATGCTCTTAAATAATGAAGAGCCATTATTATTTTTTGATAATTCACCTTACTCCTCTTAGTAAGAGGAAGTATTGCGAGCGTGTCAAATTTTCGAAATTGGGTTTTCACCGGAAATACATGTTTTGGGGTCTTCTGACCCTGAAATGTGTTTTTTTAGAAAGTTGTCTGTAAGGTTTTGATCAAAATGGACCTACCGGAAGTACCACTTTACTTAATGGATTTTTTTTTCAATCAACTATACATATAACATGTTGTGAGTTTTGTTTGATATATTTTTCTGGGAAATTCATTTAAGTAGAATTGGGAGGGGCAATTGATTTCTATTTTAATTTATTAATGGATTCTATTATCTACACAATATTAATTAAGGGAAGGGATTAGCTCAGTGGTTAGCGCATTGGACTCCCACGCGGAGGACCTGGGTTCGAGTCCAGCTGTGCTGCCCTTGGATTTTTTCTTCCTAGGAGCCCCTACAGCTCACTGTCCGGTGACGGACAGTGTTATCAGTAACGAGAGAACACTGCCCGGAGGCCGGCAGTGCACTGAGAAGGCTTCGGGCGCCAATGACCACAGACGTAGATGTTGACGCGCCTTCAAAAAAAATAAATAAATATTTAAATTAAATATGTTGCCAAAATTCCGGGTTTGAAGAAAATCGACTGACAGCAACTGCCACTTCAATAAATAGTTTTTTCGTATTTCTTTATAAAGATATCAACGGTTTCATTAAACTTGGTATAGTAATTATATATATAGACATATCACTTTTTTCTTGCTATGAGCCCATACATATATACAAAAAATTTCTAAAAACTACTTTGTCCTTACTCATGGGACAAGTATCCGGTTTGGAAAAGTTTACACGATTTACTATAATACTTCCTCTAATTAGGCTATAATAGAAAGTAATAAGCATAATAATAATAACAGGTAAGACAGACAGAAATTAAGTTTACAACAGCAACAAATAAAGCAAATATGTAGAAAGCTAAAGTTGAAGTTAGCTTTAATTAGTAACTTGTACAAAAGAGGATAATGGAGAAGCACTCCAAGCCTAAAAGTCTAAAACTTTTCCGAGAATCTTTCCCGGCATGTGGGAGTCTAATAAACTTTACAATTGGATAAACAACCTATGTACCCATATGCTTTCTCCTCAGAGAGGTAGTAGTAATACAATCCTATTAGATTTTCTCCGTTTCGTCAAAGAAAGTACAAAACATCGTACATTAAACCCTGGCACATGAATAAGGCTAGTGGTTTCAAATATGTTAATATTAAAAGCTCTGCTGTTTGTCAGGGTTTGATGAAAGTTTTTGGTGAAAAGTTGACTCTAAATTCATTACAATAAATTGATTTTTATTATATTTGATGTATTACGCGACTGGGTCAAATATCTTCCAAATTGTATTTACATCGGAAATTCATGTTTTATAGTCTCCTGAGTATGACATAAATTATATTTAGCGAATGGTTTGTGCGTATGTATGTCTGTATGTATGTTGAAAATGTCTCAAAATCAGAAAATCGGAGGAAACTCAAATTTGAATTTTTTCACTTTCACCATTACCACATCAGACACGAATGTTTTAGGCAAAAATCCATCAACCGGAAGTACTTTACTAATTTTTTTTTTTAAATTTAACGCGTTTCCTAGAAAATGTTAAATGACTTTGTTTTAATTTGGTACTATATGATCGTATAACCTACTATCTAAAATCAGTAACATTAATCAAAAGTATTAATTCAGTACAATTTACGGTTCTAACCACCTATATAATATTAATATACACTAGAAGCATTACTAAAATTATATATTTTAAGAAAAACAATTAACCGGAAATGTGCGACTATCAAACTAGATGTTTGAGTTTTTTGAAATTTTCTCAAAAATGATTATTACGATTTCCTTTAAACTTAGAATGCTGAAACTTTTATCTGAAATTTTTTTTTCCAAACAAATTGATTTTTGTGGGATCTTTGACGTTAGATTTCAAAAGTTATTAAGGTTTGTTTAATATTATTAGCGCAGTCTTCCGGACTATAATTATTTCAAGAACTACCTACCATGCTTCCAACCAGTGCACCCCAACCATTTATGTTGGCAAGCGAGTAAAAATTTCAAATTTTCAACAAACAAACTAAAATTAACAATTTTATAATTGCATTTACTGCAATAAGAGAAAGCTGTGTGAATGTTTCGCACCAGATTTCACAAGAAAGTTTTAAAGAAAACTGATGTAGTATTAAAACTTATTTAAGATTACATAAAAAAACACAAATTACCGCATAGAGGTGCAGCAAATACTAATTTTTTTCCTTTTTGACGACAAAGAGATAAAAGTTGATAAGGTGGAGAGATAAAAACAATGATAAGAAGCAATGTCAAACAGGATAAGGATTCATGAAAAGCATGTGAGAAGCAATGAAGTGGTTTTTTTTTTGGTTTTTTTTTAAAGTAAAAATAAATGGAAGAAAGATTTTGTGGGAAGCAAAGGAAGTTGAAAACTGCCGGGAAAGTATAGATAAGGTATATGTAACTGTGAAAGAAAGATTTACATATCACCATACACACTCTGCGCAAGATTGAAGTGGGATCAAGTGATGCTATGGAGGCACACTAGTGACCCTTAGGAGGTAGCAAAACTGATAAAGAAGAAAAGGAACATTTTGTCCCTGAACCTGGCTCAGACAAGTTCCCCCTTTCTACCCAAAGTATCCCTTAGGCCCTTTACATCGATCTGGAGAATCTTTCTCAATAGTGGAGACACACACTTGTATAATATATAGAGAATACGCAGGTGTTCCAAAGATATTTTGGGCAAGGACATACACTCAACACGTATATATATATATGAACCAATTTCATACACGCACACAATATACACTAGACAGACACACATAGCTACTTAAAAATGGACCAATTTTTATCATTTTCTTCTGCTTTTACTATTCAACAGCTTAAATAAGAAATCTCGTATTTCCTCCTTTATTCACATATATTCAGATTACTTTTTTCCCAATTTTTTTTTTTATTCAATATCTACAAAAGAAATAAATAAAAAAAGAAACGAAAGGAAAAGAAAGATTGAAAGGCTGTTCATCCATTTTTCATCTTGAAAATAAAATGATTTATTTCAAATAAGAGGATTTATTGATCATATTTCACTATTTGTGTGTATATTAATAGACTTCATTTTGTATTAAATTACAAAAGTTTATATAAAATTAATAAAACATTGTAATTTTATATATTTGTTGTATTATAATTAATTTAAATGTTCTCGTGTATCATCATTCGCTGTGATATGGTTTTTTTTTTTTATTTCTCTAAGAAAATTAAAATAAAAAAAATGCAGAAACCTGTTACGTGAAACTGCAGATTCTTAACCGATTTTCTTCAAGCTTGAAAATCTAGCAACGTATTTATTGTAGGTTTATAATATTATACTAGTTGATACAACCATACATTGTACTGAACTGGAAAGCGCTTAACTCATCACCCCTAACACGCTCCTAAAATCAAATTTTGGAAAATATTTCTAATCAAAGTGAAAACCCTTTTATAGCAGTATAATAGGTATGAGAAATTTAAAGAAAATCATTAATGACCAAACTATCCATTAATTTGCCACATTAGTATGTGACATTTTCCCAAATATGACAGAATAGTAATTCCATGATTTATGAAAGCATAAGAACTAAAAATATATTTTAAGTAATTTTTTTATTGTCGCCCATTGTTGTTTTTCTTTAAAAAATCAGTTTCCCTTAACAGATCAACTTGTAGAAAGTTTGTTCAACGGTTGGGGGGAGTAATCTATTGTTTGCTTTCTGCTACGACATCTACCAGCTTATTTTGACAGAGATGGATTACTAATACATTATTACAAATTACATTATTCTGTATAATTCAACAATCACTTTCAGATTTTCAGAATGCTATTTCCTTTAAGTTCGTCAGAATAAAAAAAAAAATCTTCTACCATTTAATCAAATAAATCACTGAATGAAAATTGTTAAATATCTGACTTCAATGAGAGGTATTTACTTTTTTCTTACTGCTGTAGGGAAAGACCAAAACACTACGCTACCCAAAGCCCCACTGGACCCATAAGAAAAACAAATCGGGCCTAGAACAAAAATCCTGACCTAGGTCCCTTAATATTTATATTAATTAATATTGATATTCCGTTTACGTAAACCATCGCATCTAGGCAATAAGATTTTACTACCAGAAGAGGGACTTTAGTAGTATTTTCAATTTTTCACTTATTTTCCCCAAAATAGCTCCATGGATTTCCTTTAAACATCTTATACTATTAATACACAGAAATACATATGACTTTCATTGGAAGCATTTTGCTAGGAAAATGATATTTTGGCGGGAACTGGGAGAATAGCATCTTTGAAATTTAATCTAAACCACCACTTCAATTTTTCAATTTTATAATCAAATTTATTTAATGCAATAGTGAAAGCCAATATGAGTATTCCACATCTGATTTGGCATGCTAGAGAATGTGTTGACAAAACAATATTATCTTTTAGGTTTCCGCGGCCATTTTCATGAAAAACACTTGATTTTCCGGGTTGAAACCGCGTCAGTGGTTTTCTAGAAACCAACGTTTCACCCATATTGCAATTAGTCTCATCAGGGTCGTTCAACCTTGAAAGCTTATGAGCGAAAGTCAGTTTCTAGCAAATCACAGACGTGAACTCATCCCGGAAAATCAAGTATTATTCAAAACAATATTCCTTAGGAATATTATTTTATATAATATAAAACAAATAAATAAATAAAAATAATCATGATAAAACGGCTGAAGAACAGTTACAATAAATACACGATGCCATTGTTGTGAGTGTATGTGATAAGAAAATCTGTTTAGGCTGGTCGGAACTTTGTTTTGTAACAAACATTCCTCTCTATTCATGCCTATCACTTGTACAGAATACAATGGTGAAACATGGATACTGTATCCATGGTTACCATAGATATAACCGTATTATGTATTGCATTTATTTTGTTATTTATATTCTCAACTTCTGTCATTTATTATTATATATAAACTAGTCTACATGTACATATGTAGTAACATTCATTTTATTATTATAAAATCCGCATTGCAGTTAGCAGTTTCTGTGATTTGTTAGTGTAACATCTGCACTTTAGTCCGCTCATCGAACGGAAATAGAAAATAAAATAAAAAGAATTAGTTGTAAAAGACTCATTCGACTTTTTCTTAATGTAATATTAATACAATTTAATCAAGAAAGTGCTTTAAAACGTTAGTCTGGCCTGGCCATAAAATAATGGGTGGGGATTTTACTTGTGTACCTGAGCTGCCTTATGTGGAGCACTTTATGTCAAAACCAATAAGGTAAATTTAAATTAATAGATCCTAATACTCCCAGAATCAATGTTTTTCACAACCCACGGGTTACCACAGTTTTGGTTCCATGCATTTCGTCAGAACTGTACACAATACACTCTACCCTTTACAGTCAAGGACAACACAGTACACAAACTAAGGTCTCCGTCCCTAGTTAATTGGCGTAAGTCAAGGGAGAAGGAAGGGATTAATTAGCTCAGTGGTAGCATGCTGGACTAGCAACGCGGAGGTCCCGCGTTCGAATCCCTTAGATTTCCTCCTTCCTAGGAGCCTCTACTTCCCCACGCCTCACGGCACAAAGGAGATAGGGAAAGAAGAAGAAGGAGCCTCTACAACTCACTGTCCGGTGATGGGCAGTGTTGATTATAACTAGAGAACACTGCTTGGAGGTCGGCAGTGCACTGAGAAGGCTCCGAGGGGCACAATAGCTCATTCAGGTCGCATATTTCCTTTAAAATAATAATACTCTAGTCTGTGCAGCAAGCCGAACAAGTTTAAAGAAAATTGTTGTAACAGTTTTCGAGAAAATTCCAAAAAACTCAACAACCTATTTTGTAAAATCGCACTTCCTGTTAACCGCAGGATTGCCTGCATGTTAACACTCCGTAACACGAGTGTACATGGGCAATTAGTGTTTCAAGTTTAAACAAAATCGCTGGTAACAAGTTCTTGAAAAAAACTCCTGAAATCTTAAGAAATCTTATTCTTTCAGGCAAATTTCATGTTAACCTATTTTATTTAAACTTGGATTCTAGCAACCAACTAAGCGGATGTTAATATTACGTCATTGATTGTAGAATTTTATTTTATCAAGTGCCAGATTACTGGAAACCATAATATTACAGCTAGCCTCAGAAATCCCCTCATATTTAATTTTCCCCAGTAATATGTTTCAAATAAATGTGATAAGGCTCTATATATAAATTTTATATATATATATATATGTGTGTGTGTATTTAATTGAAAAGAAAATCGTTAGATACATTTTTGAGAAAAGTAATTGACGGATGTCAACTGAAATTATCGGATCCCATTTCCTAAACGGATATTTCTAGAAAATTTTTGTATTGTTCAAAACTTTTCTCTTTTTTTTTTTTTTTTTTCCAATTTAGAGGACGTCAAAACATATATTTCCGTTGTAAACTCAACTTCGAAGATTTGACATAATCGCAAACTTCCTCTATTACGACATTAAGAGGAAAAGAACAAGTTTACATATTTTAGTGTTTTAATTAAAAGATAGCCATAAAATATGACTCTAATAATCACCAAGTGGAAATGATTCAATATCGAGCTGGGTTTTTCTATTTATAAACAAATACGAACACTGAGAATGGTAAATACAAATATATGAGTGTGGTGTGTATGTGTGTTTATAAATAGAGAACCTCTATCTCTCTATCTAAATATGGAAATAACTAATTACCATATGCAAAATATAACTGCACACTATGAATTCCCCAGTTCATTGGTATTTAAATAAAAGCTTTTATGCAGTAAAATGAAGGATTGTAATATTAAAATATTCCTAATTCAGCTTTAGACATTCTTAGATATTTCAGTTTTTCCGGCTTTCCTCCGTTTGATATTTCCATAATTCATTTTGGCAAAATTCAATTTCAGATATGATAGAAATAGAAACAATTTCCATGCGTTTTAGCGTTCTTATTTGTTCCACAAACAGAACAGCCATTTCCAATTATATCCAAGTTTTTCAGTATTTGGGAAATGTTTTTGTGAAGGGAAAACAGGGAAAATAAGTCTCAGAATTTTTTGTAAAGAATTGGCTAATGTGTGTTTGGCGTTCAGCAAAAGACTGGCGGAATAAGTCTAGCGCTGTTTGCAAAAATAGGATGATGACTCTTTAATAGAAATGAGCTATTCGGTTAAAATGATTAAGTTTGCTAGAAGAAATTTTTGATGCCTTAGCGGTTTTCAAATGGCTCTTGACGTAAGTACTAACATTAACATCAAATGTTGGCAAATCTCTCGTTCGTTTTCTATGCCAAAAATTTGGTGTGGAAAACTCACACGATTTTCTCTCACTGGTTTTATTACAATTACACATAAAATGGCAAATTTTCTTTAATTCTTCAAATTGTTCACATTTGCTCTAACCTAAATATAGAGGTGGTGGAGTCCCCACCCAGGCAGTAGTAAAATAATTACGGTGTTGCCTAGAAGACATTGTTTTTTTTTTTAGATAATTATAGCGTTCAAGAAAAATTACCTTATAATAACTGGGAAAATTATCGTCATTTTGCAAAAAATATCATTGAATGAAAACAACGGATGAAAATGTTTTAAAAGTGAAGGACGACATCAATCACTTTAAACAAAAAGTAAGTAATGCCAAAAATTTCATAACACTATACGTATTCTGTTTTAAAAAATTAAGGTTATAAAAATAAATGTAAAAAAGAGGAAAAAATGGTTAATGATCTACATAAAAAGCATGAAATGTTAGTGCAAGTTTGGAGGCAAAAACTGAACAACTTTTATAGCATTAAACTGATTTGATAAGAATGGAAACACTTATTGTGTTGTTTTGTTTTAGAAGGACTTAGCCAACGAAGCAAAGAGGAAGCAGTTTAGGGAGGAAGAGAAACTTACCTTACAAACTACTTTCACAAGAAAATAAAGTATCATCCATAATAATCAAAGTACCACTTCAACATTCTAATCTACTTACTAAAGTATGCTTTACTATATACTTAAAGCCTGTTTAAACAGTTAATCTTTTAAATTGGACGTATATATTAAACTATAATTTTGTGTTGGTTCAACTTTCTTTCTAAATGACTTCATTTAGATTATGATTAATCATCAAGAAAACTGTTTTGATTTATAGTCGATGGTTAAGGAAAATCGATTAATTCAGGAAGTGCACAACTATCGTTTATTTTTAGTTTTTCAATAATCTAATGAATTACTGACAATACACACACACACACACACACACACAAACCGGAAATGCGTTTTTGCTGCACAGCTGGTTCAGTTCTCGCAATTTTCTCCATAAAAAAACTGACGAATTTCGTTATACTATCTATAAAATTTGTCGTAGTTGTCTAATAAACTTTATATTATATATAGACTCATATAGATCTATCACTACTTTTATTTAGAATATCGATACAGAAAAATGTTCAGTAACTGGAGAAGGGATGATTTTAATCTCCAGTTAAAGAGAACTAAAATGTGTTGTCAAAAATCCGAGTTTGAAACAAATTTGCCAATTACAACGACGTAAAATTGTGTAAGAGAAAAACGTTTGAGTGTATTATGTGCCAGATTTTTAAAGTCCAATAATACTTATATTTTTATGAATGGCGTATAGTTAATAGGTAATCAATTTTTTAAATACAAAACAACAGTGAATGATGATATGAAAGAAAAAAAAGATAACCTCTAATTTAAAATATGGAAAATAAAATATTAAATAGGCATTGGCTGATAATAGTCATTTAAAGAGAAATAAAAAAAGAAAAGCTTATTTGCCAGCAGATTGTTGTAGATATAAAAGGCACCGCTTGAAAAGCATTAATGTAAGCATGTTGCCGGCAGAACTCAAGGCAAATCAATATTAGGGTCACCTTCGTTGGAAAAAATAAAACAAACTTGAAAAAACCAAAATAAACGGCCATTAAGATACTTTTATATAAATTATTCTTTATATATATATAAAGGATTCTTTATATAGCGATATAGGAGTCTTTTATTCAAATATAAATATATTATTTACTCATTTGAACTAGCTATGTCTAGTGGCAAAATAAATAAATAAAATCTTTCGCTGACCAATTTTATATACGCGATATAATGTAATATTATATTATTGAATATATATAATATATTCAATAATTTCATATACGCGACATGCTAATTATTCCAAAATATCGTCTGAGAAGGAAAAATGTTTTTAGCGAATTGATCCACATGTGTTGTGCGTGAAGAAAATACCTCAAAAACGAAAGAATTACAGCAAGCCGAAACACAAACTTGATATTCCCTGCAGGTACCACATCAGCATATCTGGCAATAATGGTTTGGTGCAAAATCTATCAAGCGGAAGTGTGACGTAACCGAAGAGTATTTTTCTTCAATTTTCTCACGATTTGTCTCAAATAAAACATCAGCAACGATTTACTAACCTAAACTTCTTTGGAACGCCATTTATACTTCCTCTAAAAGTCGTTTTCGGAACATCTCGCATGTTTATCTTGTTAACATCCTCGTTTTGCAACCCTAAAACAGGATGCTTTCAATCACCGCATAATAAATTTTGTTTGCTGCTTTTTATTATTGAAAAACAGGGTCTCCATAATATCGAATACTCAATTTCAAAAAACCAAAATGATCACAATTCTTTCTTTGGGAAAACAATTCGTGTGAAACACTACACGATTTTCATTTATTGCTGTTACAATTGTATTGGCGTCGGCATGAGCCCCATTACGTACAGCCTCCTTAGTCCATTAAGGGATCCAACCAAATGCTTGAGAGACCCAGTAACATCTAAGTAATAGCCCTTTCCGAATCCCCAATGAGCATCTTAGACTGCCGACAATCCATTGTGCTCATCCATAGGGATGAATGCTGTAAAACTATTCATGACTGGACACACCACCAACAGCAGGCTCGGGACCAATGAAAAGGAGAGAGAGGCGCCTAATTTGGCTCTACCTATCCACCTCCTCACTCCCATATGACCAATTAATTTATTCATTCAAATACTTTTAAAACAAATATATATACCAATTATTCGTTAAAAACAATTTTTCCATACTCTGGGGATCTGAAAATCTGATTTCTGGTGGAAATTCAATTTCTCAAATTTGATACTTTCTCTTATAAAGAGAAAGAGAAAGTGGAAAAGACAATGCGCTTTAAAATACCACTGACAAATTTAAAGATATCTTTATTATAATTTATTTGACACAATTTAAAAATTAAATCAAGCAAATCGATTAAAGTGGAAAAAAAAATAAATGAATGGAAAACAGGGCGGCAAGGACAACATAGAAATAAAGTAAAAGAAGAAGTGGAGAAGCAAAGAAGTGTCTATTAAGAAAGAGAAGATAAATCAAGCTTTACCCATGAATAATAATACTAACGTAGGATGTAAATGAAAAGAACAATAACACAAAAGGAAGGATCCTCAGTGCCTATGTTAGCCCCTCCATAGCTGTGTTCTTTAAGATGCTGTAGGATACACTTGTAGGATTATTTCTACTTAAATATCCATCCTCAGTGCACAATTTTACTAACAGTTTTTATCTTCTTTTTTTTATAACTTTCTCTCACTGCAGTAAAGGGAAATTTTGGGGAAAGCATAGATAGTTTTGAACTTTTATTTTCATCATAATACATAACATACCATGGTAAATAAGGAAATCTTTCTTTTAGCAAATAGTTTTCTCAGGAAGCCCATATCTCATATTCCGTTTAGATAAATCACATTGCATCCGAAAATAAAATTTCTAGATGTTTTTTGGATATCTATGTTGTTTTTTTTTCAGTTTTCGGGGTTTTCACCCCGTAGTAAATGACATTAAAGTTTTCTTTTAAACTATACATCACTAACTTACGAAAGAAATCAATTTTCCCGGAAAAATGTTTCAAATAAAAGTAATGTGTGTAGATAGTATACCAAGTTTAAAGAAAATCGTTGGACCCGTTTTTGAGATAATCACGAAAAACTGAAAAAAAAAACGGTAATGTCGCACTTCCGGTTGATGGATTTTGCCTGAAAATCTTCGAGTCTGATGCGATGGTAGTACTTAAACGGAATAATAAGTTTGAGTTGGCTGCGACTTTTCCTTTTTGAGATATTCCGTTAACACACGTATAGAATATTCACTAAAAACATTTGTTTTCATACTCTGGAGATCTCGAAACCTGTATTTCCGGTGAAAATACAATTTTGAAACTTCGAAACGATCGCAAGACTTCCACTTATTAGAAGTAAGAGAAAGAAGAAATGACAAATTTATAATTGCATTAATTTTCACTAATGATACGAAATGAGATAAAACCATTAAGGTGTATTTCAGTAGAGGTGTATGTTAATAACAAAGTGCTGCACTCTGGTCGATCTCAAGCTGAGTGAGAAACTAATCTTGTTAATAAAGATTTTATCGTATATTATGGAAGTTTTTGTTTGTTTAGAAGTTAATTAGCGAAATGTAAACTATATATTAATGCTGTTATTAGATTTTATGAGTCTTTTATTACGAGAATGAATATATTTATTTAAAAGGAGTATTGCACATAAAAACTGTATTTTTACGATAACAAACTAATAAAAATATAAATGTAATTAACAGATTCAAGGAGCATTAGAAAATTAGCTGATCAATTTAATATTTTTTACTTCCTCTTAACTGCTGTAGTTTGCAATCGTGTCAAATTATCGATATCGAGTTTTCACCGGAAATATGTGTGTGTGTGTGTTCAAAAACGAAAAATCATAGATAATCCATAATTGACATTCGTTTGGGCATCACCATGAGATCAGCCAGTAATTTACATGTCAAAATTCCTCAACCGGAAGCACCACTTTACTGAATGGATTTTTCAGATTTTCTTGAAAGCGACGATTTTCTTTAATATATTAACAACACATACAAAGGGCCACAACTTTCTTTGTGAAATTACATTTAAGGGAGCTTTTAGGGGAGGGGTGGGGTTAAGTTTTCCTCTAAAGTGCTATTTTATTTTATTATATAATTGTATTATCTAAAAAATATTAAATTTAATTAACTATGTTGCCATTCCGAGTTTGAAGAAAATCGTTTGACCGGAAGTTTATAATTTTGAGAAATAAGAATGATTTTTTTTTTTCATATATCATAATCAGATTTTTTCCTTTACATATTAAATTGAAAGGAAGTACAGCCGCCCGCTGTGTGAGATCACACCCATACTAACTCTACCAGTAATGCCACCTACCGGTCTGTGTATATATCTTTTAGAAATGATATACTTGTAGAACTGTTGCCAAGCAACACACAGAAGCTGAGGAGTTTCACGTTATTCCATTAATTATTGCCACAGAACATAATTATACCTAACTACCAAATAGACAATTCTCTTCAATTAAAGCATTTTTACACTACTTTTTTTTAGACTTTCTATTTATGAGTACTCCCTTTCCCTGAGCCCCACTTATCCCTAACAAATTTAAAAAAATAAATTACCTAAATAATTAAATGAATCACATAAATATAATGACATTTATAGGCTTTTATTTTTTATTGTACAAGTTATTTCAGTTTCTATTTTTACAAATAGAAAATAATATTCAAAAAAAATGTTACCCACATTAACTTCTAATGAAAGTATAATAATTATTCGTCAAATTTATAATAACAGTTATCCTTCGTGTATGCGAATGGTCCAAAGTGGCTCTTAATAATTTTAATGTGATCCTTGAGCTTATTTCATGGATCCTAGTTTTTTAAAATCTGGTTCAAATGAAGATTAGACATAATTAGACTTTTAATTCAACAATACATTATTCTCATTAATTTTATTCCAAAAATATATTTGTGGATCAAATTTGCTATTAATATACCGTTAAATATTGAAATATAGCTTCCTGTAAATGAACGGGTGTAAAAGAAACCCTTTTTTACCGTTGTCAATATCATTTTTGCGTACCCTCAGCGGTCCGCGCACCACAACTTGGGAACCATTGCCCTAGCCCTTCTCTAGTGTCTTTGTCGAACCATGCGTTGTCTAATGATCTTTGACTTTAGCTTGAACATGTTTAAACAGAATTGTACACCTTTTATTTCCCTGGCTTATTTACATATTATCTGACATATTTTTTGTCATCGACAAGGTACAATTAACTTAAACTATTTTTGAGGACATTAAATAATGACTCACTAGAAACATCCATCTCCACATTCATTCTCATTCTCTATTGCGCCATTTTAAGGGACAGACAAACTTCAAGTTAGTCCTCCAAAGAAAACTTATATAAAATAAATCCCCCCCCCCCCCCGTATAAATCCCATCCATTAAAAACTGTGACATCTTAATATTAAAATACTTAGGTGTTCGGGTTGAGACCGCGTCAGTGATTTGTTGTAAACTGACGTTTCGCCCATATTAGAATAGGCTTCTTCAGGGTTGTATCGCCTCTAAAGCTGAAAAAACACTCTGTTTCAAGTCCAAAGACCTAAATGTTTTACATGACAATGGCCGCGGAAGCCTAAAAGATTATCTTGACTTTAATCAAAATATAAGCAGAAACCTGTTGAGAGATTTTCATCTGGGCCACTAGTTTCTATCGAGTATATGGAATTAAAGCGCAGCCAAACTCCAAATATAATAGTTCCAAATTCAACTGTATATATTAGTAAAAATGAGTCAAATTAATTTTATCAATTCATGATATTATTATGCATGATTATGTTAAATAGAAAGCTAAAAATATCTAAAGTATATTTTTTTTAATTAAAAATAAATAAAACGAGCAAAAATCGATAGAAACCTTAAAAAGATAAAAACGACAAAAAATGATGAAAGTTATACAGAAAATTATAAAATCAATACAAATTAAATAAAAAAAAAAATGAAGGAGATTTTATTACATTTAAAATAAATAAAGAAGTCCAAGATCGGTTATAAACGGGTCACTTATACAAATTAGTTCAAATATATTACAGCCAAGGCCAACTAAATATAAATCATATGGTTTAAATGAGATAATTTAATTTTAAATCTAATTAAATCAGCTGTTAAGTTCTTCTTGTTTTTAATAGCGACTGTTTTCATGATATTTCAAAGAATTTTAAATTTATATTATTAAAGTACTGCAATAAAATAATTAAATATTAATAATTTTTTTGTTATATTGGTTTAGCAGCTTGATATAGTGTTAGTTAGTAAACTGTCAAACAGTTAGAAATGTGTTGACATTTACAATATCTGGCAGTAGGGTAGCGACATAAAGGGTGAAAACTGAGACCAACATGTACAGACTGACGATCGACCTTCAAAGTATATCAGACCATCCTCTCCCGCTCTGCAGTCAGTGACGTCACTACCACTAGCAGCATCTCTTCTTAATTTATATCATTCATTTATGGTTCGGTAAACATTCATAATATATATAATTCTTATATAAACATAGCATTATATATTTCCATTACAAAAATCAATAATATATTATTGGGTATCATGTTTTTTATATTGAAATACTTTAAGCGATTTATTGAATCATTTGATAAATTGAATTTAATTGATACATTAGCGTTATATGATTTTCCATACAAATATATTATTTATGATTTTCCATTATCATTTATTTATGATATCGATGGGTGCTAATAAAATATTTATTAAACAATAAAATAGTTACAGTACTGTAAATTGTAGACTGTTATTGAACGTCTTTTTTTGGTTTCTAAGTTTGACTGATATTGTGATGGAAACATTTCCCCAAGAATTCGTTCAGCTGGGCAAATTTTGTTACATTTATATTACGTTACATGCTCTCTATAATCACCACATTACCACGACACTGGCACTTACTTACATTACCTAACAAGTTAAGCTCCGCCCAACTAAACTACTCCGGTGTTAGAAAAAAAGATGATGCTAAGAGCAGTATGAAAGGATAAGCCAAGAACTAGCAGAGTATCTAAAAACCATAATTAAATGTTATAAGTAACATCAAAAAAAATATCATCACGTTGTCAATTTGATGATAACAAGCTTCTAACTCACTACTTCAGCTTGGTCTATCATTTCCCTGTTTCTAATCAATAACAATACCATTATAATATTAACCTAGAGATGAGGGCAAATATTTTTTGACTTTACGTATAAGGGCTCAGTTTGAATCGTTTGAAATGAAAACATGCCAAAGAAAATTCTACATCGTATAACTTAAAGGAAACAGTTCTGTCCTTAGATTTGTGTTGTCTGTAACGAGAGGCTGGAGGCCGGCACATTTTCTGTGTGCATGTTGAAAGTCCAGAGGCCGACGGTGCACTGAGAAGGCTCCGGGCACCAATGACCATAGATAATGACGCGCCTAAAATAAGAATAAAAAATCGCACGAATTCTTCCCAATAAACACATATCAAACTTCCGATATGACGAATTTTCTTCATTTTTGGAAATTTTAAACAAAGTCGATTGTCCATAACATGTGATTATTATAATATATAGATTGTGTGACGTAGAGCCTTCCTAAGAAAATATTTAGCTAGTCATTTAACACCTTTAAAAAGAAATCGTCAAAACTGTTTTCGAGAAATCTGCGTCAAACTATTTAAAAAAAAAGTCATTAACATAGTATTTCAATTAACTGATTTTTTCTGAAATTCTAATTTAAGAGTTGTTCCATATGTATAAAATTCCGGGCTTAAACAAATTTTACCCCAACAAACTTGACTCGAAATAAAAAAACAATATGTGAGTCTGTTTCTATCACTATTTTCTAATCGATGTCTTTGAAAACAGCTCGATATTTCCATCGATTAGTTGTCAATATTGCAAGAATATTTACAATTTAAAAATTATTATCAAATTAATAGTTTCTATTCATTAAATTATTAGAGGCTTCAGACTGCGATATTACGAAGATAATTACGTATTATAAGTTAATAAAATAATTTATTCAACTTCCCCTTAAAAAATCCAGTTTATCAAAAACCTGGAATGTTTATCATCCAGAATTATACAATGATTTCTTCAATTAGAAAGCGATCAACAAAATATTTAGGCTAAAGTAAACGATTTAGGCTAAAGTTGTATTAAGAATGATTTAACAAGATTATAGCCCTATTCTAGTTAATACAAAGTTATTGCCTTTTAAATCCATTATTATGATAAGTGAGAAACCTGGCCCTTAATAACCTCCTCTCTTTCACCTCTTTTCACACAATGGATACCGGGTCTTTCTCCGATGGTATAATGGTGGTGGGCATGATAAGGGAAGAATAGCTATAGGAAGTGATCAGCTGGGCAGGTGGAACTAGGAAGAACTGGGTAAGATCAGGGGTTATGAATTAGTATTCGATTGTGTCCGGAGGGGCTTATCATAATGAAAATACATCGTTTTATTATATCGATTTAAAACAAACTGTCTACTATCAGTGAGACACAGAGATGAAGTGTTTTTTTCACTTTCATTCACTGCTGAAAGAGGAAATATTGCGATTGGGTAATATTTTCGATTTCTAGTTTTCACCGGAAATACCCATATCTGTGGGAAAAATCGCAAAAAATTCAAACTTGACTTTCCGTTTAGGTATCACCATGGAATCCGACAGGAAGAATTCCTTCAACCGGATGTACCAGTTCATTAAAACAGAATATTTCAGTTTTTTGCGATTTTCTAGAAAACGGCTTCAAGGATTTTCTTTATACATGGTATATCAATTACAGATATAAAGAGCTACAACTCTTTTATTTGAAACAGTTCCTCAAGAATTAGCATTAAATATGTTGCCAAAATACCGAGTTTGTAGAAAATCGGTTGACCGGAAATACCTTGGTACTGCCCAAGTTTTTACAATTTTCTGGGATTTCCTCTATAAAAACACAGATGGATTTCATTAAATTTACATCTCACATCCACATCTAATTTACCTCCATTTACATCTAATATCCATTTAATCACCATCTAATTTCCATTTACATCTAATATCCACTCCGATCTAATGAACGTACCTTTTGTGCCAGATTTAATTTCGGCACGTTACAAGAAATTGCATTCTTGCTTTTTCGTTCATCCCAACCCATTAATAGATCAGCTTTCATCTTTACATTATCCAGATAAACCCACTCGTTGTCTGAGACTGCGCTGGTTACGTGATTTACAATTAGTAATTAATCATTAATCGAGGTCAGTAATTAATTCATTTGGAGAGCCACCATTGTGTGGTAACTCCTCTCATGTCACTGTCAGTTATACAATTTACTTGTTGCAGGAACAATTGCATCTACAGTTGCGAATTCCAATGAAGTATTTATAGAAAAATAAATAAAGACCTATTACAAGAGTAAGGTGTTGCTTTCCTCGAAAATATAGTTTTATTAAGCTCAGTTTCTCCCACTGATAAACTTTAAGACAACTGAACATCTTGTAAGAATTATAAATTTAAAGGAAATATATCAGTTATAACTGTGTACATTGTAGTAAGAGTAAGTGGTGTTATTTTATAGGAGTCGACGTTTTATAATTTTTTTATGAGATTTCACAAAAGAAAGATGTTGATTGTAGAAAGAATGATTTGTAACGAAACAATATTACGAGAATACAGAATATTTATTAAGATTTGTTTATGTTTCAAGTGTCAGTTTAAGGCTGCTTAACTTTATTACATTATTGCTGTATTTATAAAATAGTAATTAGATTAAATTCTCGAAATTGTGTTCACAGCCGGAAATACAAGTTATGAGGTTCACTGTGTTCAGTAAAACACAGTGTTGAGACAGGTATTTTCCTGATATGATATTCTGCTTCACAGTATTGAGTTTTTGTTATGTGTGAAAAAGCAAAGAGTATAAAATGTCAGCAAAAAAAAGAAGTGAAATCCTAAGAAGCTCAAACTTGGTTTTGAGTTCCATTTACCAACCATCTGTTTAATCATCGTTTCCGAAACGAAGGTTTGGTTTTTCGTTTTTTCGAAATTCGTCAACCGATACTTCAAAGAAATTTCTAAAATAAACTTGGCATGCAATATATATACTTTGAATGCTGCCGCCTTGTGGGGGAGTGGAAGGAGAGATCAAAGAGGTGCAAATTTTCTCTGATAGTCAGGCCGCACTGATGGCTTTGAGTAAGCCATGGTGGAGCTCGAAACTAGTGCGAGAATGTAGGAGAAGGCTTAACCTGTTGGCTCGGAGGGGTAAGGTGCGTCTCTATTGGATACTCGGACATGCGGGAATAGAGGGCAATCAGAGGGCGGATCAGTTGGCTAGGGAGAGATCATCATTACCACTTTGTTGTCCTGAACCAGCCCTTGCCGTCACAAAGAAGTTTCGTGACAAACAGATTAGACCTTGGGAGATGAGAGTCTTGGAGAAATGCTGGGGGGACACGCAGGGGTGCCTCCAAGCTAAAAGATTTATGAAAGTAAATAAGCAGGGAATTTCGGAGTATCTCCTGTCCCTCAGTAGGACAGGTCTGAGGACCTTGGTGGGGATAGTAACTGTACACGCTTAGGTGTCTAGTCACTTGTTTAACATAGGAGGACGTCTAGTCCCATTTGTCAGAATTGCGACGACGGAGTCAGGGAAACGGTGTATCATTATTTATGTCAGTGTCCCCGTTTCGCTGGTACTAGGTTTCGCGTATTTGGGAGGGCACAACTCTCGCAGGATTGCCTGGGCGAGTTGGAGTTTAAGGATATCTTGGGATATTGTAGACTGACCGGTAAGCTGCCGGGGGAGATTAACTATGGGGATGACATGGGGGGCATCGGGGGGATAAAAGCCATATAGGCTTAAGTCCCACGCTATCAGGCACCCGGCATAATAATATATATTTAGGAGAGGGGGAGGGAATTTACTTTTGGTAAGTTATAGGGAACTACTTTGTTGATTATCCTCTAATGTACCAATTCAATAAAATATACGTCTCTATTATGTAATATTAATATCTATTAATTGAGCGATTTAAATTAACGTAATTCTTTAACTTAATAATTTTTCTGTAAATGTAAATTCGATGCCATTGATGGAATATAGTTTATTTTGGGAAGGATCAAAGTAAAAAGAAACTTTCCTCCAGATTGATAAGATAACCAAAGCAACTACTTTTTGTAATTAAAATAAGAAATACTTGACTTCTTGCGCTAAACTCTGAAATAAAATTTTAATTGGTTTGAACAATCCTATGATTCTTGGTAGCCATGTCTGATTGTATTCAGCTACAATCTATTGTCTAAAAAATAAAATGTACAGTCCCCCCACCCTCCAAGGCAACTAAATGTTTTGAAAACTTTCAAAATTTGAAGAAAATGCGTCATTTGATTGGGTTATAATAACTGCATTAAGAGGGAAAATCGTATGAGTGTTTCACAAACTATTAATTTTTAAGTTTTAAGTAGAAAGATATCATCCTCTAAAGGAAAGTAAAGTAAAAGTAATTTTTAAGCATCTAATTATAGTTTCCTTTCTTTGAACTTATTCAAGGAATAATAATTCAAAACTGTAAAGATATAAAGAGGCATCATCACCATGGTAACAGTGATGATTAAACTGTAGCTATGTGATCAAAGTGTTCATCAGTAATTAGACACCCACTCACTTATATAAAGTCATTGGTCACTTAAAATATTCATTTCTAAATTTACCTGTAGATCGAGTTTAGGATAATAGAATTCTTTTATAGGTCGCACAAAATTTGTATGAACAATTTCCCAAACAGAGAAAATAATTCATAAATTTGGATCCAATAAATTTATTCCACTATATAAATAAATAAATAAATAAATAAAGCCTTTATTCCAAAAAAAAAATTAGCATACAAAACAATAAAATAATATCTTCTCCTCTTTTTTTATTTATTAGATAGTAGATAAAATAAACTAAATAAATTAAATAATCAAATATTCTCCAATAATAACTAATTAAATTAATTATTTCTCGGAATTAGGCCCACATCTGGGCAAAGGCCCTCTCCCAACTCTCTCCACTTAGTTCTGTCTCTCGCACTAGAAGTCCAGTTAGATCCAACGAATTTTTGAATTTCATCTCTCCATCTAAAATACTGTCGGCCTCTATTCCTTTTCTTATCCAATGGCCACCATTCAGTAGCGCTGTTTGTCCATGAGTTTCTAGCTCGAGCCACGCGTCCCGCCCAATTCCACTTGAATTTTTTTGCGATTTGCACCACTTGCAAGAAGTTAGCTTTTTTCTGAATCTCAGTATTTCTAATTTTATCCTTTCTTTTAATATTCAGGATACTTCTTTCCATGGCTCTCTGCGTGGTTCTTAGCTGCTGCTCATTTCTTCTAGTCATGGACCAAGTCTGCGCCCCGTAAAGGAGGCAGGGAATTATATAGGCATTAAAAACATTCCTCTTGATAGTCATATTCAGTTAGATTTAAAAATGTGCTTCATGGACCAATACTTTTTCCAACTGATAGAAATCCTCCGATTAATTTCCTCTGTAATTTTATTTCTAAAAGAGATCAGTTGTCCTTGGTACACTGCACTTTCTACCCAGTCCATTTTCTCTCCATTGATAGCAAAACATTTTCCTGGTCCATTTGACATTAGTTTTGTTTTTTGACATTTATCTTTAACCCCGCATTTCCTGCTTGATCTACAAGTTCCTTTATCATCCAGAATAGTTCATCCACTGAAGAAGCGAAAAGGTAAATGTCATCTGCGAACCTCAAATGGTTCAACTTGCTTCCACTGATATTTATGCCCACCTTTTCCCAATTTAATCCTCTAAAACTTGCTCTAGGACAGCATTGAATATGTTGGGGGATATTCCACTATATAGTAATTCACGAATTTTCTATTCATAAATTCATTTTGAAAAATGTGAATTATATTGTGCCAGTAATAAATATATAAGTGCCAGAACAATTTTGGATGGGAACAATTGATAAAATTGTTTAAAAGGAAAGAAATTAATGCATTATCTTTGTTTTGTTACTGGCCCAGCATGTTGTTTTTTGGCCTACATTTACAAATGTGGCCTGATTACAAAGGAAAACGTAGTAAAAGAGAGGATAACTCCTTTCAAATGTTATTCTGGCTAATGTCCAATATCGACAAAAGTGTGCAACTGCTGACATTGGAACTTAGTGTGGAGGAGTCGTATAAGAAATTCCCCGGCGGTTTGTTTATTTCATTGTATTTAACCGACAATTTTCTGGATTTCTTTTTTTTTAATCATTTCATTGCAATTTATGAAATTTATTATATTTATAATAGTTTTGTAAAAATTAAAAATGTTATTTACTTACTGATTCTCAAATAGTTTACATCCGATTTATAGTAAAACAATTATCACAGTATACACACAGTATTTCTGTGCACAGGGACTGTCTCGATCAGTTCTGTCATTCATTGGTTATTTCACAGCAAAAAAAAAAAAAAAATAGAAAGATACAGTGTGAAACATTCACAGAACTTACTCTTACTGCAATTATTACAATTATTGAATTAGTAAATTTTTATTTTTTTTATTTAGAATTTTACAACTACATGCTCTGCATGTAACAAGTAAAAATGGTCAAAGTACATATAAAAGAGGCGTGATTAGTGTGAATGTTAAGATATCCGCTGATAACCATCATCAGATTAGCTCAGGAGGTCGCGTGGCCAATGACGCCTCAGTCGTCTTGGAGGATTACCCGGAAGTGAATTTGAAGAGAGAGCCTGAACTAGAGGATTAAGATGGAGGGAGAGATTACTATGGAATCTGAGATATCTGGATTTTGCTAGGATGTGTATAAATGGAATCTTCAAGTCAGTATGGATTGTTTTGTTTGAGACGTAAAATGGAGCATCGACGATACGACGTAGGATCTTGGATTGGAGAGTTTGGTGTCTGTTGAGATTATTTCTTTTTGCAGACCCATAAAGTTCTAGTCCGTTATTCCAAATTGGTGCGAGGAGAGCGGTATAAAGTCGTCTTTTATTTTGTAGGATCAGTTTAGAGCGTTTGTCAAGAAGTCGGGAGAGAAGTCTGAAACGTTGGTTAAAGAAAGTTTGAGTCTAGTATGGGGGTTCCAAGTAAGACGTTTGTCTAAGTAATGTCCTAGATAACGAACATGGTCTGCAGATGGTATAAGATTATTGTAGAGGTAGACTGGAGAGATTGCTTTTTTATTTAGAGTGAATTCTATAGATTTAGATTTGTTCGTGTTGATTTTTATTTTCCATTTGGTTAGCCAGGTTTCTAATATTTGAAGATGACATTGAAGAATATGTTTGGAAATTACAGGATCTTTATGAGGTGAAAGGATTCTGTATCATCGGCATAAGTAAAAATGGTTGCATTGGGATGTGTGGGGATAGCAGCAGTGTAAATTGAATAAAGTATAGGGGCCAGGATACTGCCTTGTGGTACGCCAGCAAGAATAGGATAAACCGGTGAGATAGATGATTCTTGAGTAACTTGGAAGAAGCGGTCTGTTAAATATGATTTGAGAATGAGATAGTAAGTATTGGGTAAAATGCCTTTGAGCTTCCACAACAAGCTTTCGTGACACAATTAACTGGTAAATTTAAAGAAGTAAATAGTAGAGATGATACTTCATTTTTTTTTCTTTACTTTCTCTTACTCCTCTTACTCCTAGTAAGAAAAGTATTTAGATTGTACCACATTTTCGAAATTGAGTTTTCACCGTAAATACATGTTTTCGGGCCTCATGAATACGAAAAAAATGTTTTTAGCAAATGGTCGACGTGTGTGTGTGTTAATAAAATATCTCAAAAATGAAAAGTCGCAGGAAGCTCAAACTTAATATTCGGTTAAGGTAGTGCCTACCTACAATCGTATCAGACAAGAAGATTTCGGACAAAATCCATCATCCGAAAGTGCAACTTTAATGAAACGACTTTTCAGGTTTTCGTGATTTTCTCGAAAATTGCTCAACGTATTTTCTTTAAGCTTCGTATACTATCTACACATTTAAATATCGATGAATTTTATTTGAAATATTTTCTCGGGAAAATTGATTTGCTCTGGAGGTTAGTGATTTGTGTTTTCCTCTAAAGTACCACAGCACTTCACTATAATATATACGAATGGGTTTTACCATGTAAAAAAAATCGATTAATTGGAAGTGCGATTTTCACAAAATAGCTTTTTGCATTTTTTGAAATTTACTTGAAAAACGGTTAAAACGATTTTCTTTTAGAGGGGTATTGGGGGTGGGCGGTTCTGGTCAGTTAGTTTAAACATAAATTTGCACAAGTTTTTTGTTGGTTTTGACATAGAGCGTTCTATATAAAATTCAGAGAGTTCTGGTAAAATCCCCGCCACCATGTTATGGCCAGCAAACTAAACATTGTAATCTTGCAATTTTTTAAGAAAATTTCTTGATTAAATTGTATTAATTTAGAGTAAGAGAAAGCTGTGTGAATGTTTGATACCAGATTTTTTTTATATAAAGAGCTACCTGAAGATGCAAAATTAATGTGAAACCGCTGTAACGATATCTAAAAGGATTGGTTAGTGAACTCACATTTAACAACCTATATCTAAGAAAACTTTTTATTTTTAAAATTATAAAACTATATGCAATAACCTTACTCGTAAAATAAAAGAAAGCCGTACACAGGTTCCACACAAGATTTTAATTTATTTATTAGCAATTATACAAAAGATACTCTTTATTTTATATATAAATAAATACAGATTAAAAATACTGCTTAGGTAGAGACTCAGCTTAGATTTTTTTCTCTTAGGTAGAGACTCAGCCCCATAATTATGTTCTGATGATGGGAACCGGCCGCACGGGAATACTCCTACTCCTTAGGATAACATAGTTGAGATTGTGACGTGATGAGGTCACGTAACTCACATCATTTTAAGAGGACGTGGAAGATTATCTGGATAAGAGTCAGTCTAGTAGTAACGAATGGATGAGAAGATCCGAATAGGCGTTGAAATAATTTTTTTAAAAAAGTCTAATCAGAAACACTTAGAATCGCCATCCAGAAACTTCGAAAAATCAATTTTACCGGAAGAATGTTTCAAATAAATGTCATAGATTTAAAACTTCGCACTAAGCATTCCAACTTGATGGTGTCCTTTTAGAGAAAATTTCGGAAAAGTGAGAAACATATTCTCATATAGATTCGCACATCCTGTTAACCGATTTTCGTAAAATTTGGAATACTAGCAATATTTTTTATGTATCTTTGAAAGTATATAGAGCCATAATACACTGTTTAAAAAACCTTTTTCGAGTAATTTCCGAAAAGTTAGAAACAATTTTCGCAAAACTGCACTACCGGCTATAGATTTTATCCTAGCAACACATTTCATTAATTTTAACATAAGTATTAGAACCGCATATTGCGTTGAAGTAGTATTTTACTTAGGAAATTAAGGTTGCAGTTTCCAAAGAAAAATCCCAGAAAATTCATTTTCCACTAAAAGAAAATAATTACTTTCTAAAGACTGACTTTTTAACCACGGGAACTTTAAAATAAATCCGAAAACACATAATAGTTTTCGATATCCGTCTCAAAAATTAATAATGGTACCACTAGATTTATAGGGACTGATATAAAATCTGCCATTCTCCTTGCACTTAGAAAACGGCCAATTTTAAACTCAGTTATAAAGAAGTATGTAAAACTATGCCAACTGCGTAAACGAAAAAAAGGTAGGCAGGCAGCATTCCGCGACATTGTCCGTATGGGCGACACCTTAAGCTTGATAAATTGTGCCTTCTAAATCAGCTTTAAATTACAAAAAAAATAAAACTGTGGAGACACGCCCGACTTCCTCTCTAACTCACAATTCTTATTGCCACTACTTATTCTTTTATTTTCCTACTCTGTCAACCCTAGCAAAACTTTTACTACAGTTTAAAGTTAAGTCAAATTCACCGATTCCTCGGAACTTCTTGAAAATCACTTATTACGGGAAATTTTTTCAAATAAATATACTATTTATTATGTATATATACAGTGAAAAACGTTTAACACGAAACTGAGGGGACCGAAATATTTTATCGTGTAAAAAGAATTTCGTGTTAAACGATAAAATAGCGGTTTGTTTTCGTTCAATTTCTCCGCCATTGTACACGTAAGAATATACGTTTATGTATTAAAATTACAAAAAACTAAAAATCCGTTGAATTTAACACAAAATTCACCGAATTCGAAAACTAACTGAAATGTTTTGACAATGGCGGTGTCTTTACCTACTCAAAGACAAAGACTAGGAACAGTGGTAGCCATTGTTTATTTTGTTCCGTCTAATGAAAAAAAAATAGTCAAAAAATCTCCAAGACGATGTGACTGCAGAAACAGATTATTTTGTTCGTCCGGGAAGTGAAATCTTTTCGTGTTAAACGATTTCTCATGTTAACGTTTTCGTTTTTCATGTTAAGCGTTTTCGTGTTAAACGTTTTTCACTGTATATTATACGCGCAGTGCTGCCCTTAGATTTTTTTCTTCCTAGAAGCCTCTACATCTCACTGACCGGTGATGGAAATTGTGTCTATAACGAGAGAACACTATCCGGAATGCACTGACAAGGATCCGGGCGCCAATGACCTTAGATGTTGACGCGTCTTAAATTTAAAAAAATAAATAAATAAATATAATAGGTTTTGTTTCTTGTAGCTGGCGCTATTTTAAGTTTAAACAAAATCGTTAGACCAGATTTCGAAAAACTTCAGAAACGTATTCTCTAAACTTGCATTTCCGGTTGAACTTGGAATTCTAGTTGTACAAGTTTCTTAATATTGGATACATACATTGTATTCAAGTGTCAATTTAAGTGATAAAGAAGAAAGCTTAACAAATGCTGCAACTCCCATAGAACCCGCCAAAAAAGAAACAAAAACATCGAAAAAAGTTTCAAATTTAAGTTAGTTTCTAAAATATAGAGAAAATCGCGAAAAACTGAAGAAAAAACCATTCAGTAAATTCGTACTTGCGATTGACATAGAATGTTACAATAATGAAGAGAAAGTAAATGATTTAGCTCATAAAATTTCGCTATATTTTGTTTGATTCAATAGTCTTTCTCGTTAATTACTGCAGAATGACCATGCCCCTAGAATAATGCATTTGGTTTCCGTCTGTGATATACAGTACTTCGGTGTACCATACCGCTACCATATCTACATATAAATTTACATTGTTTTAATGCTGTGCCAAGTCACCTACGATAATTTCCCTATGTCTCATATTTCTTGTTTAAGTTTATGTAACCTTGTATTTATACCTTCATTCTGGTACTGTAATTATTGCTATCATTTTGTTTCATTAAGAAAAAAATTATATATATATATAAATTCTACGAGAAATAATAATAACTTAAATCAATAGTAAAAAAAATTCCTTAATAAATCTGTGATTATAATCAAAGGAAAACTACTAATTGTGTTATGTATCAAAGACTGTAAATACTTTTCATAGAAACTTTTTTATAGGGAAGAGAAGAAAATTAGATGAAATATAATGAATGAAGGAATGAAAAATGAACGTCAAAAGAGGAACAGCTAAATTTGTCAGAATGAGGGTAATTTTTTTTTTTTATACCATTTTTAATTAAACTAATCTGTCTTGCTTTTGATGTACTCCTACTTAATGATTAAAAAGTAATGACCTTTAAAAAAAAAAAATCTGTAATGAAAGACTTCTTACTCCTATAAACTCCTACTCACTCCTAAAAACAATCCTTACACTTGTCCTGTGCAGAAAGGTTAACGTCCAAAAGAAAGATGGAATGAAGACCTGGGGAGTAACAAAAACACCAGCAAAAACTCAAACTTATCAGCTTAAAATGGTTACAAGAAACTGAAACAGTAAAATACCCAAATAAGGGGGATAAATGAGCATAGCTAAAAACTAGTAGAAAGTTTAACACACTGGTTCAAATAAAGGCAATAAAATGGCAAAACTATCAAAAGAAAGGTGTTTACGAAATATAATCAAATATCTGGTGTAATCAGTATAGTAAGTGAAGATCCTTTAGTAGTCAAGTTCCTGAATTCAACCACTGTGAATCAAAGGTCTTGCCAAGATGTAAATGGTTAATAGCAACACTTAAATATAAATAGCTCGTAAGAGAGAAGATAATATAATAATAAATAATAATAAAGAAATACAGAATAATAGCTACATTACCCAATAAGCTGAATCCTAACCAAGCTTGGTACATGCGATTTGACGCAATATGTGTTACGATAATAAATTGGCTGAAAACTGGTTTAAAGTAGCCAAACAATTCAACATGGTAGAATGGCGATTCAGCAGAAAAGAGACTAGAATCGACGTCGACTTAATACAACTGCAATAGTTGATGGTAATTTGTGTACTGTAAGGCTAAAAAAAAATGATAGTTCCACTAACAAAAGATGCATATAAAAGCAATAGCGTAAATAATTGATAAAACCACACAGAAGAATTGAGGAAAAGTGACGCTTAGATTGGCGGTAAGAAAAAAGTGTTCGTACACCAACCGAGAAATGCGATTGGCTTAAGGCAAATACTGCACGAGCTGGGCTTGTTTGTAGCTAAAGCAATAAAAATATTAACAATTAAGTAATGATAAGAGATTATTATAAAAATGTATTTCAAATGATTCAGGTTTAATAACCACGAGTTAAAGAATACAACCCGCTTGGAAGTCAACAAAAAAAACTACACACAGGAAATACAATGCGGCCTATAGGAGAAATCGTTCCACATGAGTCAATGTAAATTTACGGGGTTTTTAAATACTCGACATATTCATTGGCATCGTTTCTTAAAAATCAGTATTTTTACTAAATGTATTTAGTCCCCTAACTACCTACTAGTTGGTGGAATCCCAAAACCACCCTTAAATCAATTTATCTGGAAAAAATATTTCAAACCAGAATAAATGGTGTTATTTGACCAAGAATATGAATTGTGCAATTGTTTCGTTTTTGGTGTACTCATATATTTTTTTAAAAACCAATTTTTCTGACTTAGGGAACCTCGAAACATGTATTTCCAGTGAAAACTTGACATCGAAAATTTAACATTATCATAATAGAATAGAATAGAAAGCTTTATTACATACTTTACAAAAAGAGAAAATAGACATACAAACTATAAACTGATAGCTACTGATAGGCATGGTTGTATACCGTCAGCCTAGAGTTCATCTTACAAACTAGTAAAAAAATAACTTACTCACTAAGTAAAACAAAGAAAAAGTAAACAAATACTGTTGTAAAGAGAGAGGATATATACATATTTTGAATTAAAAAACAAAAGCAAAATCAAAATTCTAAGTATTGTATTCACTTATAAGGAACATCCTGTACTTATAAGCCGAAACATGAAAGCAAAACAAATTTGTCCAATTTCCACCATTTAAGACAATAATTTCTGCCTGGCTTAGTGCCTTCTTCCCCAGCCACCTAATTCTATATTCCTGTAAAACAGGGCATTTCCCTAAATAATGGCACATGTCCTCACGTTCTCCTAAGTTACAGAGGGTACATAACCACCGTTCCTCCGAACGCATTACATTATAATTTAAATTAACTAACTGCCCTCTTAACTTGAAAATGACTTCATAAGACCGAAATTGTTAGCATCGGATATGTAGTGACCCTCTCCAAGATCAGTAACCAGATGTTTATATAAGGAATGGAAGCTCGAAGATTGCGCTTTTAATATCATATTTTCCTTAAATTTATTTTTAAAACTGGCCACCACAGTTTCTGGATTAACACCTACATAATCCAAGATAATGTTTAGGTTACCAAATAACTCTAAGTTTTCTTTGTGCCAATATATTCTATTAACTTCCTCAGCTAATGCTTTGGGCAGTCTCCCTTCTGGCAAGACTAAAACTTTCTTTATGTAATTCAAATGCAAATTTAACGTGTAACAAAAAATCGGATAAAAATTTGATTCCAGATATAAAATGTAATGAGGCGCATTTACTGGCAGGCAAAACAACTTTCTAACAAAAAATAAATTTAACTTTTCTATTTCTTTAAAACTGAGAAAGCCCCATACCTGCCCAGCATAGCACATGATAGTTCTTACCGCAGCATTAAATACATTTATTTTTTTGGATATTGGAATGTCTGTTTTTTTCATCAAATTAGAATATGTAGTATTTAATGCGAATTTCGCATTTTCCAATTTAGCTGAAAATTGTTTTTTAAAATTTAGGAGAGGTGTAAGACCGAGTCCTAAATAGTTATAATAATTAACTGTTTGCAAAGCGTGCGTTCCCATTTTCCATTTTTCATTCCTGGCTAGCTTTCCTCCGTTTCGAAACACCATCACTTTTGTTTTTTCTAAATTTACGGTTAAATTCCACATTTCACAGTACCGAACAACTTCGTCGATCATTAACTGAAGGGTTTTCGGATCTGGAGCTAATAAAACCACATCATCTGCATACATCAGACAACGAACGGCAATCCCCCCCACCCTGACGCCTCCGTTGATAAATTCCGAGAGGTCATTCAAAAAAAGCGAGAACAGCGCGGGAGACAACAAGCATCCCTGCCTAACGCCAACAGACGTTCCAAATGCCCTTGTAATCCCCTTACCCGTCCAAACAGAAGCCTCTGTGTGTCTATACAAAGCTTGAAGTGTATTTATAAACTTGCTTGATACACCACATAGGTACAGTTTATAAAACAACGAACTTCTACTTGGGGAATCAAATGCAGCTTTAAAATCTATAAACAGACAATATAACTTTTTCCGTTTTATTCTTGTTTGCAATTTAATAATATTTAACAAATTAAAGATATTGTCTGTTGTGGAATATCCCCTTCGAAATCCGGCTTGGCACTCATTCAGTACCATGTTTTCATTAATCCAGCTATTTAAACTCGAGAGGAGCAAACCCGTGAATAACTTCGCAATACAATCCATGAAAGAAATGGCCCTATAATTGCTCACTTCGTTCACATCTCCTTTTTTAAAAAGAGAGAAAATGACCGATTTAGAGAAGCTCTCCGGAATCTGTGACGTTTCATAAATAGTATTAAATAAATTCAATAAAATCTGAAGAAAACTATCTGGGCAGGCTTTATAAAATTCATAGGGAATACGATCATTCCCTGGAGCTTTTCCGTTCTTTGCCCTGCCTAAAACCTCTTTTAATTCATACAGTTCAAAACCTTTATCTAACTTTACATTTGTATTTAGGGAGGCGCATATAACGTTGTGGTCGCCTGGACAGGAGGGTTTAAAAGATAACAATAATATTTGAACCATTCTTCTCCCGTTATATCCGGACTTCTTATGAATTTCTTATTCTTTAATATATTTACTAAGTCCCAAAATCCTTTAGAATCTTTAACCGTTTTAAATTGATTAACAACACCTAAATAAAATTCTCTTTTTTTACTCTGACCTAATTCTCTGTACTCTTTATTACTTATAATATAATATTTTTTAATTAAATCACTATTTGTTTTCCTAAACAGATTCAATAGACTAAACACTCTTTTCCTTAATTTCAAACATTGAAAATCAAACCATTTTTCTTTAAAATTATATTTTAGACAACACTCTTTGCGTCCTCCTAGAAAGGACGCATTCCTAATAATATCCCCAAATATATTTATAGCCTCTTGAGAATCTTTCGGGAAATTTATCTGGCCAGCTTTATTTCTATTGTTTCTAAAATTTAAATTATCCTGCTCTGTCCATTTCAACTTTGGTAATATTGGAAGAAAATAATCTTTTTCAGCCGTTCCCAAATTTAATGACAATTGCAGAGGCATATGGTCCGAAAAAATTTCCGAATTTATCTTAAAATCTTGTACCAAGTGTAATATATCTATAGATACACAACAATAGTCTATAACTGAGCTGCCATGGGGCCCAATATACGTGAACTCCCCGTACTTGACCCCAGGGGTTCTGCCATTTAAAACTACCAAGCCGAAATCAGCACATAAATCCAGAAAATGTTCTCCTTTATTACTGGAAGTGTTATCTTTAGAATTTCTGTTCAAACTGAATTTAAGCTTTTGCCAATCTAAATCATCAGAAAAAGTTTGATTTTCGCCTATCCTTACATTAAAATCCCCAACCAAAATTAAGTTATGGCCAGAGCAGTGCGTAAACACAGTACTTATATTACAGAAATCCTCTCTCCAATTATCAATCCTTACATAAAATGGCAACAAATAAAAACTGATACTATTATTTTCAAAATAAATTAAATATTGATCATCAAGTTTTTTGAAACTAAAGCCTTTACATATATATAAGTTTTCTTTTTATTCCATATAAATTTCCCCCTTTGGCTCTGCCATATTTAGATTCTTTCTTAGCACTGATCCAACAAAGCTGATAATTGAACAAACATTTTTCAAAGTAGTCAAAATCTTGCTCAACTAAAAAAGTTTCGTATAAAAGAAAAATGTCGAAATTATTGACAAAATTAAAAAATGTTACCTGGCCTTTTTTACTATTCAGACCCTGCAACTCAGAACGAACATAAACTACTTTCCTCACTATTCACCTTCACTTCTTCACTTTTATTTATTTTCCTTCTTCGTTTTTTGACTTGTGAACTTTATTTCTTCCAACCCGCTGCAGAACGTCATCGCCTACTGCAATAAGCTCCTCCAGTAACTTCTTTATACCATTATCTGATCCTCTGACAGCGTCATCAATTCCGTCAAGCATCCCAGACCATCCCTTCCGTTACACTTCAGACCCTCCTCAAAATCCCAGGAGAAACTTTTTCCTTTAAAAATAAAATGCGAATTTCTACTTCCAACTAGCGCTTTATCATCAATTTGCTTTATCTTTTCTTTAATTTGTCCGTTCACACAAATCTCTATGAATAAATATTCCTGTCCCTTTCAATTTATTCGCATTTTTTAAAACCTCTAATGCAGTACTTTCTTCCCTAAACTCCGCCAAAATCACGTCCTTTTTGCTGTTACTCCTTAAATTGAACGCCTCATTGATGCTCACATTACTTAATTGAAGTACCTCTTCACACATCTGTTTTTTAATTTTTACTTTATCATTATTATCACTTTCTTCCATTCCTCTAAACAACAAATTATTGGCCTTATTTTTATTTACCAAATTCTCCACTGTATTACTTGTTCGTATCTCTCTCTTTTTTAATTCTTCAATTTCTTTTTTAAGCGCAAGATTCTCCGCAATCACAAGATCCATTTTTTCCTCCAGCACTCGAAAATCTTCTTTTGAAGGCATTCCCTGGCTAAATAAACGTAACTTGGCGTCGAGCAAATTACTAATACTTTCCAACGTTAAGACCATATTTTTATTTTCCACAACTACACTTAGATCTCCTTGTGTTCTTTTAATTTTTCCTTCTTCTGGGGAGTCATTATCATAATACTTACTCTTACCAGGACTAAGAGAAAATTAAAAACCTGTCGTCTATGATTAGTATAAGGATTACCAAATAAGTGAATGGCGCTAGATAGTAGACTGGCATGACAACACTCCCACTAGCTCATAAATAATGGTTTTGAAATCTAATTTTTGTTTTAAGTTTTAGCTTCCACAAAATCCATTGAAAATCAATTTTTCCGAAAGTATGTTTCCAATAAAAGTGATTGGTTCATATTCGTGTAGTAAGCATTCCAAGTTTAAAGGAAATTGTTTTAGTTATTTTCGAGATAATTCCAAATATCTCAGATACTGATTCTATAAAGTCACAAATCCGGCTAACCGATCTTGTTCAAATTTGGAATTCTAACAATGGAATCAATGTGCGTGAATATACCATATAAGTGATAGAACTATAAAGCAAGTGGTACCTTTAGAGGAAAGTCTAAACGATGCTGACACCAGAACCCTCACTAATCCTTGAAATTCATTATGTGTGTAAGGAAAATAGTTTTTGTGATAATCGCGAAGAAAATTGAAACACCTTAAGTTCCCGCCAAATTAAGTTTGCACTTCCGGTTCGATGGATGTTGCCATATAACCTGCCTGTTTAATACGGTTGGTGGTATCTACTAAATAGAATATACAGTTTGAGCTTCCTGTAAATTTCCTTTTTGAGATATTTTATTCATTCACACATAAGACCAACTAAAATTCGATACGAACACAATAACCACCTCTTACGGTAGGAACAAAAAGTAAAAAAAATGTTGGTTTAGAAAGAAAAAGAAAATGTGTTAAGAATAGTAGAGTTTTTGTATTCAACAACCAACAAAAAAATTTAGTTAAATATTCTGTCAAAGTGAAAATAGCCATAGAATTATGGATGAAGTGAATCCTTTGAACATAGAAAGTAATCCATTTCCCTGAATCTTCGCGGCCGACAAAGCAACTGGCCGGTGACACATATAGAATATTTAAAATAGCACTGTAAGAACGGGTAGTTGAAAATAAAAGAGAACCTAATATATAGAATAGTCCAGAAAAAGGAAACTCAATAGTAAATCTTTAAGAAGTTTTTTCAAGCCGCGGGAAAGTGTTAGGAATTTCTCCTATTTCTTTTTTTAAGATTAAAGATTAAAACAATTTTAATGTAGAATACGTTTTTTCAGAGGCCCCCATTGGGTTAAAAAAGCGAACGAAAAAGAGGACGTTTTGTAATATAAACAACAAGAAGAATGGGTTTCTAATCGGTTTTATTTTCGGTTATCTGTTTATCTCCTTAGAATAAGAAGATATTTTAGACCCGCAGTACTCTGGAGTCTTTGATTACATTATATATGTTCATACGTAATCTTGCATTGCAGCAATGAACACAGATTATCACACTGTAAATACTAATTATACCAATATAATACTCTATATTTTAATAGTATCCAAAAAGAGTATTCGTAGCAGAGAGACAAAATGACAGGACCACTCTCTCGGACTAGAGTGGGAGAAACCACATAAATACAGCGACGGGAGACAGATAGCAGAACAGTTCATACTACTGAGTTCATACAGCCAATCACTACGTGTCATTACCCTTTACCACTCTACCATACTCTACCGTTTCAAGTGTAAAGTACAGGCAGTCAGTGTCATTTATCATATTACACAGTGTTAACCATATTCTGTTAATTCATTTTAACCAAATCATTTCTCTCCTTCAACAACCCCATTATATATTTTATTATTTTATAACTTTCTGTTATATATAATTACTATTTATTATAAAAATAAATTATTAAATTAATTTAGCTTGAAATAAAATAAAACACAAAATAACTTAAGATATTTGAAAAGCGACTCTAGCGCATTCTGTCTACCCCTCTGATTTTTTTTATTTATTGTATGAAACGAAAAATATTTCCAAGAAATATTTACAACAATTATTATATTGTAAAAATTATGTCAAGTCATTTCAGTTATTGTGGTGGTTGGTTCCGCAGAGCTGGAAAGCATCAGAGACATTTTCCGTGGTAGCCTGCTTCATTTTGTGGTCATCAACCATGGATTTTGCGGTCATTTTGCACAAAGGCAAATTCAGTTTATACACTGTGTGCAAGTCTGTGTTATCACACTGTCTGACAAACGCATCCTGAAAATGGGCGAACGCCCGAAACCGGTCGGTGACCACAAAATGACCACGGAAAATGTCTCTGATACATTTCAGTTATCATTGTCCCATTTTAAGTATTACTGGTTATGAACCAAGTTAAAAAAAATACATCTAATGGTGTTTTTATAGTGAAAAACGCAGAAAAATGAAAAAACTGTTTAGTAGGAACATACTTCCGGTCAACCAATTTTCTTCAAACACGGAATGTTGTTAACAAGTTGAACTTTGTGCGATTTTTCGATTTTGAGCTTTGCTGTTCACATATAAACACACACACACAGAGGCTATGAGGCATGTCCAGTAAGTAAGGGTTGCAAAAATTTTTATTTGAACAAAAAAATTACCTGGTTACATTAGTACATATGTAAGCTATTTTTCGACATCGTCACCATTCCTCTCAATGCAGGTGGTGAACCGGGGTATTAATTTTTTGATGCCTTCCTCGAAGTAGTTTCCCGCCAACCCCTTCGTCCACTTCTCCACCTCCCCCTTCACCTCCTCGTCGGTTGAAAACCTTTTTCCACCCATGTGCAGCTTCAGGGAGGTAAAGAGATAGTAATCTGAAGGTGCTAGGTCAGGGGAATGCGCGGGATGGTTCAGGACATCCCATTTAAACGAGGCAAGCAGTTCCTTCGTGGCGTTGGCCGTGTGTGGTCTGGCATTGTCGTGCAGCAGGCAGACTCCCTTTGTCAGCATGCCTCTCCTTTTGTTCTGAATCGCCCTCCGCAATTTTTTTAGGGTCTCACAGTATCTTGCAGAGTTGATGGTCTCCCCTTGAGGCATATATTCAATTAAAATTATGCCTTGACAGTCCCAAAACACGGATGCCATGATTTTCTTGGCTGAAATTGTGGTTTTGAACTTTTTGGCGGAGGGTGAAGAGGTGTGACGCCACTGTTGAGACTGCCTTTTGGTTTCAGGTGTGTAGTGTGCAACCCAAGTTTCATCTCCAGTAATGATGGAGCGGAGAAATTCATCTCCATGGAGTTTGTAGCGTCTCAAAAACTCTTGCCCGACCTTGAATATTTCACACTTGGCGGGAGATTGGATTGACATTTTTCACGAAACGTATTGTCGCGTCGACAGTTCTCAACGTACTGACCTCGAACCGGTCTCGTTGCGGAGGGGAGGAATCAGGCTACACGTGCGTAGCCAACATGTCGAAAACAAAATCCCTCCGGCCGTGAGAGCCTCAGTACACTTACTGGACATGCCTCGTATTTTCTAAAATTCACTTTTAGACCTCAAAACGTGTATTTCCGGTGAAAACTCGATATGGTTTTGAACTTTCGACACGATTACAATACTTCCTCTCTACTAGGAATAAAAGAAAAGAAAACTAAAATAGAGTCTTTAAAAATTCAAGATTTTCGTTTGATATTCAAAATGGGAGACTGAATTTATATTTTTACATAGGGAACTAATTTGATGCCTCATAGGAGAAAGGTACTTTTAAGAAAGGTCATAAGAAAAGAAAGCAAAATTTAAGTACCATTTTAGAAAGTGGTAAAAAAAAAATTGATATCATATCAACGATTAGTAGATAAACCATAAATAAAGATTTGAGAGATTATTTACGGCGCAAAATTGGGATAAAAGTTCTGGGAGCTAAGTTTACTGGCGCCAAGAGAACTTGGATTGGAAAAAGAAATAAGAAAGAAATAGAGATAGTAGGAAAAGGAAGCATTAACGTGAAGTTGGAAGAAAAATCTGGTCAGAAACAGGGAGAGATATAAATTTATATCCTAGGTGTGGGAAAACCCAGTGCTACTCTTGTTGGTGGGGTAAGAATAAATATTAGGAAGGGATGACCAGCTAGGAGAAGAGTCAAGGTAGCAAAAGAAAAAAACAACATACAAACAGCTGATTTAGAGGAAACAGAAATATAGATCCTTTTCCAACAGGAGACCACACACACACACACACACACACACACACACACACACACACAAATACCAACAGCTAAATATATCCGCTGCACAATCTATTTAACAACAGAACCCAGCTCTGTTGACCACTCTTCCCGCCATTTATCCCTACCACCTGTTCGCCACCCTATCATTGGATATATCTTATATCAAACCTCTATCAAACTAAACTCTTCTATCAAAATCTCATTTCAGTTCACACGTTATTAAATTAATCTCTTCCCACCATAGCAGGCAGTAACTAAAATTTATCTTATGGTCTTGAAATCCCTTATTTACTTTCATCTTTTCAATGACGACCTAATATATTTTTAGATTCTCTTTCATCGTTTAGAAGCCAAAACGTATTACTAAATTGTAGGATATTCGAAACGGAATTATCGCCTGAAATACCTTTTTACCAAAATTCAGAGTATGAAATGTTTTTAGAAATCTAAAAAATCTAGTGTGAAACACTCACACGACTTTCTCTTACTGCAGTCTACTGAGTTATTAAAGACATATTTTCTTCAAACTCATCAAGTTTTATCAAATGTTTACTTGTCTTCAATTTTCATATCAATGGGAGAATCTAAACTTAATGAAATGACTTTTTGGGAGGAAAGCATAACCTCCGTCCGCTCCGCCCCCCGCCCCCAAAACTTCTTTAAATGAATTTCTCGAGAAAAAGTTTCAAACAAAAGTGATAGGTCTCTATATTTTTTTTATTTTTATTTTAAGAGGAGGTGAAATACTTTTTACGCACAAAGTGCCGGACTCCCAACATAATGGCCTACCGGCTAAAAAACCCCCCTTCATTACCGGACCTAGCCTGGATTCACTTGTGCAGTATTACATCAGGCTAGGCCACCCCCCAACCTTACCCTAATTAGGAATTCCCATCCTCCTCATCCAACTCCCTTTTTTACATATTAAAACTTCTCTGGCAAAGTAATTACCGCTCTCCAATTCTCTCTGCTTCTGAGAACTATACTTTGGAATCGGTCAGGAGCCCACAGGCCGACGCTCCCCTCCAAATCCCTTCTGAGACGACCCCACCTTTCACACTCAAAAAAGGTGTGATGGGCATTGTCTCTCACCCCTGTACAATGGGGGCAGTTCCCTCCTGGCCTCTTGCCCATTTTCCTCAGATAATCTCGGAAGTAGCCGTGCCCAGTGAGGAACTGGGTGAGAAAGTAATCTACCTCACCGAAAGACCTCCTGGTCCAGCTATTCACGTCCGAGATTAACTCCGCGGTCCACCTTCCTCTAGTCTCCTCCAGCCATGCAGCCTGCCATTCCGACATAGTACTTAGCCGCTCCTCTCGAGCGACTGCTGGTTTGTCCACTTCCCTCCTTCTCTCGAAGATTTTCTTCCTTTCGCAGGCGAGAAATTTAATGGGAATGACTCCTGCAATTACCAATATAGCTGGCTCCGAAACAGTTCGGTGTGCAGAGGCTATCCGGAGAGCAGCGAGCCTCTGCACCCTCGCCAGTCTTTTTCTGAACGTTTCTCTGTTAAGGGCGTCCGCCCAAACTTCTGCCTCATACAGCAATATTGAGTATGCAACACTCATCAAAACTTTGCAGGTACGGGCCCTAGGTCCCCCGACGTTGCTCATCAGCCTACTTAACCTTCCCACGCTTATAGACGCTTTTTCCGCGGCCCTCTAAATATGCTTACCAAAGGTTAGCTTGACGTCAATCGTCACACCCAGGTATTTAACAGCCTCCGTAGAAACTATTGTCTCCTCCCCGAACTTCCATGGGATGCACACATCTATTCGTTATAGATCTCTATATTAATAGTTGGCGTACCAAATTTAATGAAATCCGTCGGTGGTATTCTGCAGAAAATCGCTAAAAACTGAAAAAAAACTGTTCAATAAAAACCCATTTCTGGTCAACCGATTTTCTTCAAACTCGGGATTCCGGTTACATTTAATTCTAATTAATATTATTTAAATGATATAATTGTGTAATAAACTAAAAATAGTATTCAAGAGGAAGGGCATAACCCCAACCCTCCCACAAAAAACAACCCGTGAAATGAATTTGCTCCAAGAAATATTACTAATAAAAATTGGAGCTACGAATATATTATGTGTAATTAACGTAATAAGTTTAAAGGAAATCGTTTGAACCAATTTTGAGAAAATTGCAAAAAAACTGAAAATTACATTCATTTCAATCATGACCTTGTTGTCAGGTTTAAACAAAACCATTTAAACTAAATATTAAGTATGAACTTTCTGCAATTTTCTGTTTTTAAACTTAAAATTTTACTCATTTACCCTAACACAGAATATAGATGGGGGCAACCCACTGAGTTTTGGGGGGGGGAACAGTACTATCCAGGCAGGTAGTAAATTATTACATTGTAGTCCAGAAGAGAAGGAACAACATTGTAAAAAACAAGATAAAAGTAGCGATAAGTTTTCCTGTATAATGTATGGTTTTACCAACTACATTGTAAAATTGACAAGTAAAAAACGTTTAACACGAAACTGAGGGGACCGAAATATTTTTTCGTGTTAAACTATAAAAAAGCGGTTTGTTTTCGTTCCGATTTCTCTGCCATTATACTTGTAAAAAAATACGTTTATGTAGTAAAATTACAAAAAACAACACAAACACAAAATTCGCTGATTTTAACACAAAAAATTCACCGAATGCGAAAACTAACTGAAATGTTTTGACAATGGTGACAAATTTTACCATCTTCAGCATGCGTTTTATCAGACAGTGTGATAACACAGACTTGCACAGAGCAAATTCAGTTTATACACTCATATTCACTTTATACACAGAGGTATAAATGAATTTGCTCTGTGCAAGTCTGTGTTAACACACTGTCTGACAAACGCATCCTGAAGATGGACGAACGCCCGAAACCGGTCGATGACCACAAAATGAAGCAGGCTACCACGGGAAAATGTCTCTGATGCTTTCCAGCTCTGCGGAACCAACCACCACAACACATAGTATTTTGTTGGGACCGCAGTATGATTTCGTGTTAACCGATTTTTCATGTTAAACGTTTTCGTGTTAAACGTTCTTCACTATATATAATATTGCTGTAACAGTAAAAAAAGAGGGTACTCGTAGCAGGGAGAGATAGACAAAATGACAAGATCACTCTCTCGGACTAGAGTGGGAGAAACCACATAAATACAGCGACGGGAGACAGAATAGAGAACAGGTCATACTAATGAGTTCATACAGCCAATCAATACGTGTCATTACCCTTCACCATTCTACCATACTCTATCATTTCAAGTGTTAAACTCCAGGCAGTCACTGTCGCTTATCATATTATACAGTGTTAACCATATTCTGTTAATTCATTCTAACCAGACCATTTCTCTTCTTCATCAACCACATTATATTGATGTAGTTTAGAAATATCATTGGAATTAGAAATTTGGTTTAACAAGAAATGCGATATTTTTTCGAGGATCTTAATGCACTACTACGATTATGAATGGTCTATTTTACTGAAATACGACTTTGCAGAAAAGAGCTTCTGCATTTTTTCGAAAACTATTACAATGTATTCAAGTTTATTTAAATTTGGAATGTTAACTATACGGATAAAAATGTATTTTTATTTGTAATATTTTTCCTAAAAAGATTATTTTAGTCGGATTTTGTATCACCGTCAATTACAGGTTTAAATTTAAACTGTACAAGCTTTGTTAGTTTTAGGCAGAGATCGCGACTCAGGTGTACAAGTACAATGCCTACCACCTTTTTTAATGGCCAGCCCACATAAATGTTTCTAGCATTGCAATTTAAAAAAAAAATATTTTTTCATTAAGTTGTGTATTAATCAGAGAACAACAAAGTAGTGTGAGTGTTTCACAACAGATTTGTGGGTGTCAAAGTGAATATCCCGTGAAAACTGAATTACGAAAATTTGATATGAACGCAATAATTCTCCATACAATACTTGTAAGAGATGGTAAAACATTGGGAAAATTATGGGTATACAAAAAAAAAATCAGCGAAAAAATTAAATTATACGATGAAACCTGCGCTATTACTTATACAGACATAAAAATTTACTTACCTATAAAAATCTCTTCCGGTGAACACATGAAAAATAAATGGTTATTCTAAAAAAAAGCAAAAAAAAAACAAACAGACATATTACATTAGCCTGATATATTCTAATCACTGTTTGGGAAAATAAGTGCCAAAATTAAACACAAACAGCAGACTGATGTAGTATTTATGTGATGAGATTACAGCCAGGTGGGGAGAGGTTCTTCAGTAACTCCCTCCTCTCTCACTCCCTCTCTCTCTCTCTCTCTATGTAATCTTCTTACTATTGTTTTCCATTGTTATCATTACTAGTAAACAGTTTTTTCACTTCAAGATTTTCCACTCTTCTTTTTCCTATTTGTATTTTGATATGTCGTATTATTTTTATAATAATCTTGAAAAAGTGGGAAACTAAAAAACCAACCAGGAATTTTTATTGGAAAAAAATGTTAAAATATTGTAAGTAAATATATAAAATATGTAAATATAATTTTCACTTTCTCTTACTACCGCTAGAGGAAAGGAAGTATTGCGATCGTAACAAATTTTCTATATCGAGTTTTTACCGGAAATATGCGTCTTAACTCGGAAGTTAGCTTAACTCAAAAAAAAGGAAAATTGCAAAAAATTCAAACTTGATATTTAATTTAACTGTTAGCTTGGGACCCGACAAGAAGGTTTGGATCAAAATCGATCAACCGGAAGTAACACTTTACTAAATGATTTTATCAGTTTTTTGCGATTTTCTCTAAAACGGCTTCAATGATTATCTTTATACTTGGAATGCCTATTATTTCCAACATTTTTTTGGGAAAAAATCATTTAAGAGGGATTTTTGTGGAAAACGATGGGTTATGCTTTCCTTCTATTAATTTATTATACAAATCTATCATCCACTAATCATCATTAAATATGTTGACAAAATTCCATGTTTGAAGAATATCGGTTGACCGGAAATGCGATTTTTCACATTTATTTGAAACATTTTCTCGAAAAAAATATCGATTGTTTGCAATTGATATGGAAAAATTTATAATATTAGATTTCAAATATTTATTATGTTTTAATTAATGGAGACGTTGGCTTGTGGAATACTGTCTAATTACAATGAAGTAACCCTCGTATATATAATATTAAAGTTCATTCGTTTTAGTTTTTCACAATTTTTTTCTTTTCCATTAATTTTCTCTAAACTTGGTATAGTGGCTATAAATTTATAAATCTATTACTTTTCTTTGTTTAGAAAACTACTATTTTCCAGAAGATAAGTGTTTTCAAGGGATTGCGGACAAACATGTAATTGGTTTAAATTAGTCAGAAAATAACAACAACAATGATGAAAGAGTGATGAATGAATGTCACAGGAAGGAAAGGAAATGAGCACATCTAACTTCAGTGCCTACATAATAAAGATGTAAAATAGGGGTATGATGTGTTTTCGTGATAGTGGAAGATATGTAGAACAGTCGCAATGCGACAATAACATTGGTGCTCCTACTTAAATAAAGTACGATGAACCTCTTTCTTGTGTATATATATATAATTCGGAGAAGATATACAATCAAAGAAATGAAAATACAAAGTTAAAACAATAAATTGTTACAGAAAATTTTCTCTCTTTAATTCTAAATACATTTCTAGAATATAAAGTAGATATCCTAGATAAAAGTAAATAATTAAGAAAACTAATAACTAAAAACTAAAAATATAAATAAATAAAATACGGTCTTTGGTGAAGTGTAACAAAAAAAAAAAAAATTAATAATAAACTAAGTTAGCAAAGCGTACGCGAAGTACGCTATCTACTGGACAGAAAGAGTAATAATATATTAAATAAAACAGCTGGTTTCCCCCACCATTACCGCCATCCAATATGGCTTTCTTGTATAAATAAAAATGTACATTAATGTTATTACGTAGATAAATAATAAATTTTATCTATTAATTTCCCAGCTGAATTAAATTAGTTTATTGCAAAACAAAATGGTAAAGGAATATTGTTACAGCTAGCTTTATGAAAATTATTATAGTAAAGGGGCCTCTTTACACTTTCACTAATGATGACAATACTTTAAAAAAAAAATATTGTTTCATTAAATATATCAATATTGGCAGACCTTACACTATCATTATTATGGCAATACTTTCTTTAACAATACTTGGCTAATCTAGATAAAACACAATTCTTTTGTCTCATTTTTGAAATGGTACTTGGTGCGAGAGCATGCTTTGCCATTATACTGACACAAATAAAGGCTTCATGAACAAGTCTCTGCCTCTTAATAATATATAACTTCAAAAACCTACATTCACGTATCTGCAATGTAATCAAAGCTCGGCTATGCCGACTAGTTAATTGGATATACAATTTTAACAACATACACGTAGTTCTTAAACTGGTTTACAGTATTTATACAGTTCGAAATAGATATTAGGCACTGATCCAGTTTGTACTATCTTTTATTCAACAGTAAGAGGAAGTATTGCGATCCAGCTAGATTTACGAAGTTGGGTTTCACCGGAAATACATTTATTGGGGACTCCTGAATAGGAAAAAATATTTTTTAGCGAATGGTCTGTATGTTTGTCTGAGTGTACTTTTTAATAGAATATCTCAAAAACGAAAAGTAGTAGGAAGCTCAAACTTGGTATTCCGTTTACTACCACCGCATTAAACACGAAGATTGTGGGCAAAACCATGAACCGGATGTGCGAATTTACGTTAAACTCCGCATACTCATATAGAGGGTGGGGCGGTTGTTAGTGTAGTGGTTATGAGCATGCACTTGTAAGTGGGAGGACCCCAGTTCGAGTCCCGCGTATAACTGCTAAATTTTACATTGGTATGAAAAATGTTAACAGTAAAGTAGGTGCTTCCGCCCCCGTCCACGACACCTAATTTGGTAGTTGGACGTTAAGCCCGCCTGAAAAAATAGGCATTACTGTACTTTACTTACTTTTACTCATATAGAGGACCTATCCCTTTTATTTCAAACATTCCCTTCCCCCAAATAATGTTCTGTAAGTTATGGGGGAGGTGTAATATTAAGCTTTTCTTAAAGTAACACTTCAGTAATATGTACGATCCGTATAGAATATTAAGATCCATTAACTGAATTAATAGAATTCAAAGGTTGAGGAAAAAAATTAACCCTAAGTGCGATCTTATAAATATAAAATAAGATTGAAACTTGCATTTATACTCTCATCACTTTTATTTGAAATATTGCTTCGGGAACATGGTAGTTCCGGGAAATCTATGACGTTTGGCTTAACTTTAAACTATCGTTACAAGTTTGTAGGGGTGGGGCAGTATTGATATACTGTCGTCTGGTGCTCTCAATGTAGGCAGCTTCAAGTGCGTTAAAGTAAGAGTAACGCATTATATTAAATAAAATCCTGGAAAAAGTGGGTCCTAATGACCAGCCATTCTTCTATTTAATGGCACCTCCATTAATTAGAGCAGGCTATTTTTCAATCCCGTTGCACTAACCAATCTCATCAGTTTTCTCATAAACATAAGGCGGCTCAGATTTCTCCTTCCACAAGTGTTTGGAAACTCAGAGCACCTAGATCCCAGACCATGCACCCGGTTTCCACCGACTCAAGGCAATATCTACAGACATCTGGTAAGCTCGAAAAAACTTAATCTCACTAATTAAAATAAAAAAAACGTACTACAATGGGGCTTTAATACTAGTATTTTCGATGAAAACTTACTATAGACAATCCAACACGAATGCAATACTTCAAAGACAAAACAAGAAAGCATAATGGCAGGCAATGCGACGTTGGCATTGAGAAGACGGGAGAGACGGACTACTTTATACTTATTACTCATAATGTATATTTACATATATTATTCAGTAAGGAATTACTTAAAAGGCGGCAAAGACTAGCGAGACAGTCGGTCGATAATAACTTCATAAATGATGTGTTTGTTAAGACATTAGTCGTAAGAGACTGATGGGTTTATAAACTCTCCTTCTTAAGACTAGATACTTGATGTGTTAAGTCACTTGACATTTTAATACTGCTGATGTTTTCTAAGACTGCTTGTTTTTAATCAATACTGTTCCAAGACTCATTAATGATGCGACAAGATTGAATAAAGTCTGGCTTAAATTTAGATTTTGATTTAGACAGCAAATTGATCCCTATTTATAAGAAAATCTGGGTCTCCCTTACATTGAATAATAACATATGGGCCGATACACAGTAAATAATATAAACAGCGCTGTCCTATTGCAACTCTGGCCTCGGGTATTAAGATTTTTTTTACATATAATGAAGTATTCCTGCAATATAAGCATTTATCAATGCAAAATCAAGTGTCCCATTTTTGTTCTTATGACTGAGTGTATAATAACATCTTCAGTTGTTCCGATTTTAAGCGATAAACAATCTAGTCATAGAATTTCCTTTCCGTCATATATTTTCTCTTTTTTATTTTGTACAGAACAATTTCTAAAGCAACTAATTCTTATTAATCACATCTCAAAACATACATTTTTGGTAAAAACTTAAAATTCGAAAGATGGTATTGTTAAAAAAAAAAAGAAAGAATATATATATATATATATATATAAAACATTTACTTACTAATTATAGAATTTATACGGCTCCAAGTATTAGACAAATACTAGAAAAACATAGGACAGCTCTAATGATTCTAAGAGAACGACCTCTAGATAAGAAGGGATAAAGCGTATATACAACATAGAGATATCTACAACATTGTGTTCAATGTTTTTAACAAGACACGAGTAATGTTTAATTGGAATCTTACGATGCCCAATTTCAGGACAAGGCTGTAACATTGCAAACAGAGGCCAAATGCCCTTGTCAAGTGTCACGTTAGATTTCTTAAAGCAGAGTATTTGGTATCAAAAAAAATAATCTGATGTTAAACACTCACACGACTTTCTCTTAATCCTTTTAATACAGATATTTATATAAAATGACAAATTTTCTTTTAACTTCCAATTTTTCCTAACACAATTACATAAGTTAGTGAGAAGATAAGTGCCAACCTACCAATAGAGGCAGATAGAGAATGATTACTTTCTAAGGAGGCCAATAATGAACAAATCACATTCAAATTTGAACGCCTCAGATTCCTCAAAACCATGGAAAAACAATTTTTCCAGAAAAATGTTTCAAATAAAAGTGATACATTTCTAGCTTTGCAGCAAACATGCCAAGTTTAAAGGAAATCGTTATAACCGTTTTAGAGAAAATGCATAAACATTCAAAAAACTATTGTGTAAAATCGCACTTAAATTTAGAATTGTATCAATTCTTTTAATGTTGTGGTAAAATTATGTTGGTTGTAAAGCCATATATAATACTGAAGTGGTATTTCAGAAGAAAGCATAATCCTACTGTTCACCCAGCACTCCCAAAAAATCAATTTCCCCTTGAAAATGTTTCAAATAAAAGTGATAGGTATTTATGTGTATAATAAAAATAGTATATGAAGTTTAAAGAAAATCCATTGAACCGTTTTTGAGAAAAACTCAAAAAAAAATCTAAAAAAACTATTCAGTAAGTCGCCCTTACGGTTGATGGATTTTGCCCGAAATCTTCGTGTCTGATAGTGGTAGTAGATAGTAGTTGGTGGTACTACCATAAGCGGTTTGAACTTGAAAAAAAAAATATCAGTACTATGTACTTCTGAATAGCAGATTTAATTTTTTTATTTATAAATTAACGCGCGTCAATGTCTATGGTCATTGGCGCCCGGAGATTTCTCAGTGCAGCCGGCCTCCGGACAGTGTTCTCTCGTTACAGACAACACTGTCCATCACTGGACAGTGAGCTGGAGGGGCTCCAAGGAAGAAAAAATCCAAGAGCAACACAGCTGGACTCGAACCGGAGTCCTCTGCGTGTGAGTCCAGTGCGCTAACCACTGAGCTAATCCCCTCCATTATGGGAAGGCAGATCAAAATTAAGAAAATTAAAATTCGAGGTTCAATGTTTCCTCTTTCAGTAGTAATATTAAGTAAAAGTCTAGTTCTTTCCTAGATACTAACACAATAAATACAACAGATATTAGACAAAAAGTAAATCTTTCAAAAATTTCTATTCATCAATCAAAATTATGAAGCAGGTGGTAAATTTAAAATTTAAACTCGCTGATAAATTGGACTCGTGGAAAGATAGATAGTCCAATGTGATATCAAGTTCGTCGAGGTACGATGTTATGTCGATCGAGTTCAAGTACGATTGTTATTTTTATATAATTGACACTAATTATAGTAAAATACTTTATTAACAAATTTAATCAACATAAAATCTTACATTACAAATATGACAATACCCTTCTCTCAGTTCATTCATTTTATTTTTCCTAAGAAACAAAGAAATAATAACCGTGAAAATAGTGTTACGAAATAATAAATATGCTGACATCTAGTTTCCTTAGTGACGCAGCAAACTTGTGTCACTATTTGTCTTGTCACAGACAATTTTCTGGGTTATTACTCTATTCTAATACTTTTTTTTGTTTTCCTAAAGAAAATTGCGTGAGAACCACGCTACCGATGACTATATGTATTTCCTTTGAGGAATCTTCCATTTCCATAATGATCGGTAGTAATTCTTTGTTTAATTATTCAAATTTTAATCAATTTGTTATCCATTTCAGGTGAACCTGAGCGGATATCACTTTCTCACAATTTCTTTTTTTTATAATAATTGTTGACTACCCCCTCCTACTGTTCCAGTGAAGTTTTAAAAATAGTAGATACATAAATCTACCGCCGCCGGGGAAATAAAAACCTTTATCACATGTTCTTCTTTCTTCTAACAGACTGGATAATACGGTGAATCATTTCCGTTTTCATGCTTGGATACAATTTTTCGAAAAGCAATAAATCATTTGCTATCTAATCGAAGTATCAGTGGCAAGGCTGACTATATAGTACGAGGAATTATTGCGGCCCTACCAGTTTTTTAACAGTGAGTTTTCACCGGTAAATGTTTTGGGGTACCTCTGAATAAGAAAAAAAATATTTTTAGCGAATGATCTGTTGTGTGTGTGTGTATGTGGGTGCGTGTATGAGTGTTTTAACCGAATCACTCAAAAACGAAAAGTTTGAAGGAAGCTCAAACTTAGTATTCCGGTTACGTATTTTACCACCGCAACAGAACGAAGATTTTGGGCAAAATCCATCAAACGGAAGTGCGACTTTACAGAATTTTTTTTTTTTAGTTCTTCGTGATTTTCTCAAAAACTGCTCAAAAGATTTTCTTTAAACTTCGTGAACTATGAACACACGTAAATTTGAAATATTTTTCACGAATAATTGATTTTTTTTGGAGTCCTGGAGGAACAGTAGCGTTATGGCTTCCTCTAAAGTAACTACTTCACCTAAATAATATTAATACACACTACAAGCAATGATGGAATTCCAAATTTGAAGAAAATCGGTCAACCGGAAGTGCGATTTGACAAAATAGATTTTTAGTATTTTTTGGAATTTTCAGATAACGGTTACAATGATTTTCTTTAAACCTGAAATACTTGCTGCATAGAATAAAAACATAATCCTTTTATTTGAAACATTTTTTATTTGAAAAAATTGTTTTTAGAGGGGGTTTGGGGGGTGTCGGTCAAATAATTTGATTTTAAATTTCCACATGTTTTCTTGGTTTTGACAAAGAGCGCTGCAATAAAGCCGCACACGTATACAAGTCAAATCTCTATCCCTAATTTTATGACCAGCTCACACAACTAAACATAGTAACTGCAATTTTAAAGAAAATTTCTTGAGATTAAATTGTATTAATTACAATAAGTAAAAGTCGCGTGTGGTTTTGTTTCCCGTTAGTAGTAACCCAACCATTGGAGAGTTTATTTTTCTCTAGGCTCTCCATGGTTGGACTACCTAAGGGCCTACTTTTTTTAAAATACGGATGATTTCGGACTTAGGATACTGGTAATAAAGGGTAGGTAGATTATCCTTAGCAGCCTTCTTTGCTAATTGATCAGCTTCCTCATTGCTCTTTCAGCCCACGTCAGCTACAACCCATACCAGAATCACTTCCTGGTATTCCCTGCATCCTTCAAACAACTTATTTCTTTCCTTGCTTCCTCGCAGATCCTGCTATGATGTAATTTTAGTCGTAAGAGTATTTTACACCAGTTTTTGTTAAATGCCAATCAACTCTTCTAAAGCTTTTTCTTAGAATCTGTCGACCGGAATGTATTCATTCCTTTTTTTTTCGTTTTTCCGGTTTTCTTGGAAGTGATACCAGTGATGCCAGCTAGATACCTATGCAGGCCTATTATTTAGATGTGGAGGTTTAGGTATACGACTTACATGACAATATTAATCAAAAATCCATAAAATTGAAACGTCATTTCTGCTGGAATATCGATACAGAGTCTTTTACGATTCTTTACTTTAACATATATATTTTCTACACACGTATTTAGATTAGCCTGTTTTAATTGGAACATGTACTCCAGGAAAATTGAGTTTCTTGTCCTGTGGGTGTAGAGACGTTAACCTACTCTTCCAGAGTACTTCCAATAAAGAAGTGACAAACGTGACATAGGTTTTTATATTTGTGCTTTAGTATTCCAAGTTCAAAGAAAATTATTAAAGCCTCCCATAAGAAAATTAAAAATAAAGAAAAAAACTCAGAAAATGACTTAATAGAATCAACTAGTTAAATTGATTTTCTTTAAATTTAAAATTCCAGCTATGCTTTTAATGTATATTTATATATTTAAACAGGCGGCGGCACAGCACCACACACTTTGCTGAATGGCGCTCTAGAAAAAAGCTTGAGATTACAGCTTTCCCCAACCCTGGGCTCTCCAAAAATCCATTTTCCTGAGTAAGTAATGACAGGCATTGCGTGTAGAGGATATTATACGAAGTTTATAGAAATAAATATGCGGTGCCGTAAATTTTGCCCGAAACTTTTGTGTTAGATGCGATAGTAAGTACCTAAACGGAAAATCAATTTGAGAGATTCCTCTGGATGTTTCGTTTTTGTGAGAGAAAAGTTCCTCAAAAAGTGGACCTCTAAACTGTATTTCCGGTAAAAACTCAGTTTCGAAAATTTAACACGATCGCAACACTTCCTCTTACTAGGTGTAACAGGAAGTAAAAATTAATTCCAGTAAGATAAAGATCTGAAAATAAACATTAATAACAAATCATTTCATTCAACAGACAGATTTGAATGGAAATAGAATATGGAAAAGAGGTGGTAGAACATATAAGGAGGAGTCATGTTATGCTTGTATAAGATGGAATGAATGTTTTTGAAGCAATAAAAGAGAAATGCAAAAAATAAAAAAATTCTTTCTCCCACTCTCAAAATGAGGTAGGGAGATTGATGATGTATACACGGCAGTATTCACAAAACACCCTCACTACATTTCACTTCGTCCTCATATCTCGCTCAGTTTCCTTCTACACTATTCACTAAGACAATAGCGGGCACAGATCTGATAAAATGCAAAAACACTGAACACAAATTGTTTGTAAATTTATTTTGCCGCGATACTTTTTTTTTATTTTTGTCGATTTATCATCGATAGAATATTTTTATTGCAATGAAAATGAAAAATTGAGCTACAATGTGTGTTGATGAGCTTCCGTATCTTACAATATTTATTCTTGGAAGAAAATTAAATTGACCAACAAACTGAATGAAATGTTGCTGTCTATATAAATGGAAATCATCGGAGATATTTTCTGTATGTAGTCTACTTGAATTTATAGTCATCGACCGGTTTCAGGCGTTCAGCCCATCATCAGGATATCTGATGAATGCAATATTTATCACATGAAGAATAAACAGAAAAAAGAAAAAATCTGGTGTGAAATTCATTACATTTTCTTTTTCTATTTTCATAGTAATAATTGCGAATTTTATTAGTATTAGTAGATGCCCTGACTTGCCGATTCTGCAGGATCGAGGAGGAAACTCGGGTACACATCCTTTGTGAGGTTTCCGGTGTGGTGAGGACAAGTTTCATCAACTGGGGACAAAAGCAATGCTGAAGTTACGTTCTTCATGACGGAGCCACTTTCAGATTTGCTAGGCCAGATTAGGAGGACGAAGCAATAGATCTCTTAATGCAGGTCGCAATGGTATGAGGCTTGCCCTCCCCTTCTGTCAATATAATCTAATCCAGATGCCCTGACTTTACTTAGGACAAAAATCATTTTATACATTTTTACCTGAATGTAAGTGGTGTGGCAGCGCCTTCTCTCTCACACACACAACCAACAAAGCTTGTAGCGGCAGTTTAAATTTAAACCTACTTACAGCCCCCCCCCTCCAGAGACCCCTAATAAACATTTTTCCAAAAAAATGTTTTTAATAACCGTGATATTCATCTGAGCAGTTAACATTCAAAGTTAAGTGAAAGTCATTTGAGCCGTTTTCGAGAAAATCGTAAAAACGAAAAAAAAAAATCATTCACTAAAGCCGAACTTCCAGTTGATAGATTTTGACCAAAATCTTTGTGTAGACCAACATGATGGTAGTACCAAACAGAATAGCAAGTTTGGGCTTCGTGTGATTTTTCCGTTCTATTGTACATAAAGGCATATACAAGACACGCATATACGTATATATGCGCTATTAAAATTTAAACTCCGGATAACTACGGAAGGGTTCGTGCAAGGGAAATTTGGCAAGCCAATTCTATTACTTCAGGGAACTTGTGCATCCTAGCGATTAATTCCAGCCAAACAAGCCACACTCAAACAATATTATTAACACTCAGTGGAATATACAAGGGCCTGCAGAGTTAGTTGATGTGGCCACTATTTGGATATTAATAAGCAAACTTTACTCCAGCCTCACTATCATATAACTTGCCCTGTTACATTCATTCACGGTGAATATACTCGTACTTCAAAGATGATAGCATTTTTTATACAAACAAGAATACCTAAGGGAGTGCATGCTAGCCGATAGTCATTTCAGGTAGCTACTTATTTTATTAAAAAGCAACGAGGAATCTATGATTCCCCAATCCTATAGAATGTCTACGTAATATCAAGGCTATCTAATGTTTAGTAAAGATTCCAAATTTGAAGCAAATTTCTCAATTACAACAGTAATCATTGCAGTAAGAGAAAGTCCCGTGTGTGTGTGTGTGTGTGTGTGCGTGTGTGTTTGTAGGTGTGTGTGTCAAGATTTATAAGTATTATAAACAAACCGGATGTATTATAACCATCAGCTAAATTCTAACCAGTACGTGTAAACTATCGCTAGATACATAATCAATTAAGGAAGAGGGGATGAACTCTAGTAACAGTAATATAGAGCTCACATGCATGCATGTAATGGGTGACATGCTCACTGTTGCAACCATAGCGCTAACAAACCACTCTCTGTTGATGGGAAATTGTGCAAACTGTACAAACACTAAACAGTATTATTCTTGTAACATGCAAACTATAATTAAACCATTTCCTCCTACCTTTCCAGGATATTCCAACTAAAGTTAATACACGTAATAATGAATTTATTCCCAGTATTATGGATATTTTCCAACCCCGCTATGGCCGCCAGTTGTTTATCAGTTTACTAGCTTATCGCCTCTAAGCGAATGTAATGAATTAAACTGATTAATTATTGTACTTAGATACATTAAATTGCAGCTTAATAATGTATTATTCAATGTATTTCTTTTATTATTTTTTTGTTTGATTGTTTAATAAACATAAAACATTGTAATAAAAAGACAAATAAAAAAATGAAGACATTGCGATTTCGTCAAATTTTTGGAAATTGAGTAATTACAAAGTAGAGATGTATTTGAAGTACCCTGCGAAAAAGTAAGTATTTTGTGAATGATCCAAAATATCACTTCAATGAAAAATCGCATAAATCCCAAATTTTATATTTCCATTAATAATTATCAAACACCACATCTGACAAAAGGTTAGAGCCAAAATTCATCAAACACAAGTGCGTATTTACTGAATAGTTTTTCTGCTTTTAACCATCTGAAAGTCAATCTTGTTCAATGTCTGATGTTCTTTACGACCGCTGCACTTGATAATGTAAAAAGTGAAAATAGATATCGAGGTTAGATCCTACTTGTGTCCAACAGATTTTCAAATTTTTATCGACGTTTCGGCAAATTTATTATGGCCCTCTCCTCTGGATATCGCAAGGTAAATCATAGTTTTTAAGTGTTTATTAAGAACCATAGTTTTTTTCTATATTCTATAAACTTTGAATACCATTTTTACTTTCTCTTATTATTTATTAAACATTTATTAATTAATTTATTTTAAATATTTTTCCAGGGAAATTTATTTTTGGCAGGTTCTTGGGGGGGGGGGCTGCATAGTTAAGCTTTGTTTTTAAAGTTAGAGCTTCAAAATATATGGATCTCCATTAAATTGGAATAGAATCTGCTAACCGGACTTTTTTCTTCTTTTTTTTAGAATTTTCTCGAATACGATAATTTTTGTGAAATTTAGAATATATATTTTTTGAAACTTTACAGATATAAACTTATCATTTTTATTTGAAACATTTTTCGAAAAAATTGATTTATGGTTTTCAGGAAAATCTATGGATTAAATTTCAAATATTGCCGTGATTTAATCTAAGCACTGTCTTCTTGACTAGCTGACTAATCGCAATATTTTTACTGATTTATTGAAACGGTAGTTCAGGCGGGAAGCTTAACGTCACAGCTCAACCGAAATCTGATAAGTGAAAATGGCTACTTTGAGAAATACGTATTTAAATATTGCAATCTATTTGCTACAGTATAATTTATTTAGTGCCCATTAAACTATCTTAGATAGCGTTATCTAAGTCCAGACATAAATATATCACTTTAATGGGATTTTGCCTAGAATACGCCCCTTTCACGGTGCAAAGGTTAATAAATGTAACAACGGAGGTCCAAGTATTTAACGAAGGGAAGCAATTATTTCGCTTCAAACACATGAATCCTGCAGAATTTTTCAAAACTAAATCTGATAACCAGAAGAAAAGATTAAGTAGTTATTTAAATAAAATGAGGATTTCTCATTAATACTCTTCACTTTCTCTTACTACTATTAGAAGAAATTTTCTAAAGTTTGTGTTTTCACCGGAAGTATACATGTTTTGAGATACATGTTTTGAGATCCATTGAGTACGGCAAAAATGTAAACAAAATATCTTATAAACTTCTTTCGGGTTAACGGTTCCAAGACTGGTTCAATCATCTATATTCAAGATTTTTTTTCTACCGAAGTGCCGCAAAAATTTTTATAGTCATTAATTAAATTATTTTCTATATGAGTACAAAAAATAATAAGTGTGCATATCAAATAAATAATCTTTAAATTTTTATGTAATAAATAAACATCGTCTTATTTCAAAGTGATCTTAATTCCTTTCCGTTTCGCCCATATTGCAATGAGCCTTTTCAGGGTCGTTACACCTTGAAAGCGGTTCGGAGGTGCGCCATTAGTTTTCAAGGTGTAACGACTCTGAAAGGCTCATAGCAATAAATTGGTTTTTAGCAAACCACTGACGCTGTCTCAACCCGCAATACTCAAGTGTTTTTTTTATAATAAATTGTTTCAGAGTATCTTTTGGTTTGTAGTGGCGCATTCTATTGTGTTAATGAATAAATTAAAAAGATATGCTCCTTTTTTTTTTTCAAATCATCGTAGTTTAATTGTGCCGCGGAAGTTTAAATATAGGTTTAGGTGTGCCGCGGAAGTTTAAATATAGATTTAGGTGTGCCGCGATTTGAAAAACACTGACTTTAGAAGTGTTGCTAAAATTCCAAATTAGTTAATGTAGTTTACCAAAGTATTGGTTTTTAAGTTCTTTCGAATTTTATAAAAATAAAAAAAATATTAAGTAACTGAGTAAAAGTTTAAGAATACAACGCTTTTCTTTTAATTGAAATGCTAACTATACAAATATAAAAGCATCACTTTTATTTGGAACAGTTTTCCAGAAAAACTGATTTTAAGGGTTTCTATGACGTTAGATTACAGAAAACTATTACATTATCTTCAGTATTATCGTACTAACGTTATTTAATTACGTCAAGTACTAGCAGCCTTGGATGATATTAATTATATACTCTCTCCTATAATACGTTAAAGCAACTGAGTAAAAGTTCATAGAAATTTATCAATTTTATACTTGTAAATACAAGTAAATTACTTAAGTAAAGTGAAGCCTATTTTTTCAGGCGGGCTTAATGTCCAACTATCAAATTAGGTACCGTGCATGGGAGTGGAAGCACCTACTTTACTGAAAACATTTTTTAAATGAATATAAAATTTAACAGTTATACGCGGGACTCGAACTGGGGTCCTCCCAGGTGCAAGTCCATAATCATAACCACTACACCAACACCTATCCAATAATAACATGTGGAAAAGAAGAAAAGAATAAAATCCTGAAACGATTTTTTGGGAATTGGCTGCTTTATAAGGATAACTGTATTTTTATTATCATTTTGCACATTGTTAAACAGACACGGGTTAGTTTAATTAAATTAAAATACGATACTAAAACAGAATATTAATAATTATAATGAATTCTCCCTCTTAGTATATAGCTTTATAATCTATTCTCTGACAAACAGAATCATCTAATTAATATTCATGACATTATTAAGAAGGCCTTCGTTATTAAAATGTCATGACGTCATAATTTTTGTTTTTTAAACAACCAACTTAATAATATTAATAAATACACAAACATTTATTTATAATTCAAACATATTTATAATCGAAAATTCAGTAATTAATTCAGTAATTACTTCCAATTTGATTTTCTACAAATTCTGAATTTTCTCGGCCCAATTAATTGTTCTTAATATGAAATAGCTGATGGAACTGTATATTGAAATGACACTTGAAAAGGAATTTCAATAAAGTGCTTCCCCAGGGGGGCAGCATGGAGGTTACCCACAATCTTACACATTTTACTTACTGGCGGCTATTCTCCAAATAAACAGAGAGGACTGGAAGTGAAGGCTGAACCAAAGAATCCTCCATCTGAAACACCCCAAGAGAAGGTATCCGACCGTTAGGAAACACAGCTTCCTGAAAATGTTTTCCCCAGGTGAGTAATAAAATGAGGGGAACAATCAATCCACTTTGCCTAACTTAACATTCTAAAGAGAACGGATCATTTTTACTGTTTGTCTTCACAAAAATCTCTCCTGGCCAGGAGGTAACCTAAAATAGCTTTAGAGGAAACCATAACCTCTAATTTCACCCAAACAGACTAATTTCTAAAGACCACTTGTCCATGGCTCAAGGAACGAACCTCAAAACAAGTATTTCCGGCGTAAACTTAATTTCGTAAATTTGTTAAGATTGCAATATTTTCTCTTATACGTAGAGTACTTTATTATTTGTATGACGTGACATAGTGTTATATGTATTTATCATATAAATTTACATAAACATATGATAATAAAATATATTGAACAGGTATCATGAAAGATGTAAATATCGTAGAGTGGTGTTATAAACAACATATGGAGTGTTGGTACACCTGGTACTGCATGATTATTGGCAGGCAGGTTGCAGATAAAGTTGGCTGCGCAAATAAACTAAGTTGGAATTATTGGATTGTTTACGAATAGTTAGTTGTGCCGCTGATTTTTTAACAAAACTAAATTAGATTTTCTTATAAATAAATTGTAAAATAAAATATTATTATGAATTGTGAATTTTTTTTTTTTAATTTAAGGCGTCTCAACATCTGTGGTCATTTGCGCCCGGAACTTTCTCGTATGATCTGTGTATACACAAATATCTATAACTTTTACTTGAAACATTTTGTGGGAAAATTAATTTTTTGGAGGATTCTGAGGGAATAGTAAAGTTAAGATTCCCTCTAAAATACTACTTCAATTCAATATATGGTTCTACCAGTTTACAATAAATAAACAATAAAAGCTTTGCTAGAATTTTAAATTTGAAGAAAATCGGTCAACCGGAAATATAACTTTATTGAATAGGTTTTTTGGAATTATCTCAAAAATGATACATCGATTTCCTTTAAAGTAAGAATGCTAACTGCACAGATATGCAAACCTATCACAACAAAATGTGAATGGCTGGGGCCAAAGAAAAAATACCTTCTGATATATTTCCTCAGGGATCTTCTAAGAAGCGTTAGAGAATTAAATGCATTTGGTGCAAACATGTCCCAGACGAGCAAAAGAATAAACTTTTAAAGTTAAAAAGTTTATTTTTCTTTGGTTCCAGCGAACCAACATTTTGCTTGTTTTATAAACAACGTTCAAACGTAACTATCGTTTATTTTTTATTTTTTTTAGATCGTTTATTTTTTGTCTGTATATATTTTTATAATATAAAAGGCTGGTCAATCACAAAATAACAGCTGGCTATAATAACACTATTACAATGAACTTTACATTAAGTATTATTATGACAAAACTAACAACTTTAAATCTTATTTAAAATTAGAGACATTTTCCGTGGTAGCCTGCTTAAATTTGTGGTATCGACCGGTTTCTGGCGTTCGCCCATCTTCAGGATGCGTTTGTCAGACAGTGTGATAACACAGTCTTGCACAGAGCAAATTCAGTTTATACACTCCAATTTGAAATAAGAAAGTTTGGTTTCGGAGTGTATAAATTGAATTTGCTCTGTGCAAGTCTGTGTTATCACACTGTCTGACAAACTGATCCTGAAGATGGGCGAACGCCCGAAACCGGTCGATGACCACAAAATGAAGCAGGCTATCACGAAAAATGTCTCTGATGGTTTCCAGCTCTGCGGAACCAACCACCACAACAATTATTTAAAATGTTCATCACACCACTTTGTGTCCATATAATCACTAACTTCATAAAAACTGTTTGTTTATTGAAAATCCAGTGATGGTTTGTTTGGAGTGTTTCTCACTTAGCTGTCTTATTCCTGAGGGAATTTTGTTAAATATTTTTGCCGATATAACATTGGAGGGAAGAGATTAGCTCAGTGGTAGCGCGTTGGACTAGCAACGCGGAGATCACGGGTTCGAATCCAGCTGTGCTATTCTTAGATTTTCTCTTCCTAGGAGCTCCAACAGCTCACTGTCCGGTGATGGACAGTGTTGTCTGTAACGGGAGAACACTGTCCGGAGGCCGGCAGTGCACTGAGAAGGCTCCGGGCGCAAATGACCTCAGATGTTGGACGCCTTAAATTTAAAAAAAAAAAAAAAAAAAAAAAAAATATAACATTGGCATTAATGTCAGACATCACTAGTCGTTTATATAAGGTACGCGTATATTATCTTTATTACGTAGATTGTAATATCTACTGACGGTTCTTTTTTCTTTTTTACTGCATGTTTAAAGATGAAAAATGAGGGTAGCGTCCATATAGCGAAGCGTTTACATTGATAATCCTATCACTTTTATTTGATACATTGAAGGAAATAGAAATTGATTGCGGATAGTTTTGCGGAATTTGTGGCGTTAAATTTCAGATGGGGTTGGTTCTATGTTATTGGCTAGCTGTTCGCTTCCCTATCTGCTTGGGGTTACTAGGTTCGCACTTTTTCCTCCATTACCTCTATAGTGTATTAGGAAACTGAGCAAAATTTGAAGTTTAAGGAAAAGGTGCCATTTTATATTCACAGCAGTAAGAGAAGGTCGTGAATGTGTTTTACAACAGGTTTTTTTCCTTGTTTTTCTTGTTAGTAATGATCTAGAGAAAACTATTTCCAGATGTTAAGAATGGAGCCAGTAATATTGCCGTGTAACTTGTTTACGTGCTCTTTGCTTTCCTGTGCCCTCTAGAAGGAGATCTTTGTTGTAGTGGAAAACTCTGGTATTCCCGTACGAAGTTGGTTATATGTGGATGAGAACTTCCCACTGTTGGTTTAGTAAGGGGAAAACTCTTTTACCACCACGCTTGATTTATGATTTAAGAATGTTCACAACAAGCGTTTAGAACCACACTCGCTCTGACGCTCACGTGGATAAAATTAAACCGAAATATATAAAAGTACAACTTTACTAATTAATAAAAAACTATTTTATTACTTCAAGAGTAAGCCGTAGGACGAAGTTATATTTTACACAAATTTTGCAAAATATCGTGAGTGGGTTAGCTCACTGGTCTCGCACGCGGAGGTCCGGGTTCGGGCCCAGCAGAGCTGCGCATAGATTTTTTTTCTTCTGAAGAGCCTTTCTCTGTAACGGAAGCCGGCAGTGCACTGAGAAGACTCCGAGCGCCAATGACCATAAACGTTGATGCTGCCTTAAATTAAATTTAAAAAAAAAAATTTAGTAAAATACCAGCCAATTTTTTTCTGTTTTTTAATATTAATCAGCTGATCCTAATATTATTAATTTTACGATATTAGAACAGCTGTTATTTGTTATCCTTCTAAGTAAGTGTATCAGCTGTTTCAAAAAACACCAATTTTTATTTTCACAAAATTTAAAATTCTAAATAAATGAATATCAATGTAGAAATTAGCCAAACAAAACGGCTAACCTTGGAGAACTAGAACATTACGGTTTGGAAGAGGGTTGTACAAAGAAACTACTATCTATCTTAGAGGTCATGACAATATGGCCCTGTCATCTCACTCAAGGATACAAATTCTAATGTATTTGGTGGTATGTAGAATGGAAAACAGCTTATTATTATTTATATTACTATTATTATTATTATTATTAAACTAATAAACTTGAATAAACAAAATTAGTGAAGGTCTTTATTACAGTGTTCAAAAAACATTTTATTAATGTATATTAAATCAATTTTTTGAAAAAGAAAATAAAAAATCTGGCGTGAAACACTCACACGACTTTCTCTCAATTTAATTAATACAAATTAATCATGTTTAGTGGGGATAACCATAAAAAGTAATGGGGATTTCAATTTGTATTACCTGAGCGGCCTTATGTGGAGCGCTCTATGTTAAAACTAAGAAAGCTTGCATACATTTAATTTTAAACTAACTGACAAACTTCCAATATCCCATTAAATTCAATTTTTTTCTGAAAAATGTTTCAAATAAAATGCATACATTGCCATCTATGCAGCAAGCATTCGAGAGTTTTTGAAGAAAATCGCTAGAGTCGTTTTCGAGAAAATTCCAAAATTCTCCAAACCTACGATGTAAAAACGCAGTTTTTGGTCAAACCAATTGTGTTCAAAATTAAAAGTCTATCAATGCTTCTAATGTATATTAATATTATGTAGATGATAAAACCATACATTCTATTTAAATGATACTTTAGAGGATTAACGCTACTGTTTCCCTAGGACCCCCCCCCCAAAAATCAATATTCTCGGCAATTGTTTCAAATAAAAATGATGGATATTTATGTGTGTAGATAGTATACGAAGTTTAAAGAAACTCGTTCGGACAGTTTCCGAAAAAATCGCGAAAACCTGCATAAAACCATTTAGTATAAACTAGCACTTCCGGTTGATTTTGTCCTTAACCTTCGTGTCAGAATGCGGTTGGTAGTACCTAAACGGAATATCAAGTTTGAACTTCTTGCGATTTTTCATTTTCGAGATATTGTAAACACACAGAGAGACCATTCGCTCAAAACAATTTTTTCTTATTCAAGGGACCACGAAACATGTATTTCCGGTGAAAACTCAATTTCGAAAATTTAACATGATATTACAATAGTTGGTAGGAGAAAGAAAAAATATTTGATATTAAGAAAAAGTTGGTTTCATCTATGTAACCTTGTTTCTTTTCCTTTCTCTCATAAATATGGGTTTGCGTCTTTCCTTCTTGATCTACGCATGTGCATGTGCCTGTGTATTTACATTTTGGGGTGGGGGGAGCTTACTTTCTGAGGGTGGTGAGACGTTATGCTTCCCTCCAAATGGCCATTTTAATATAATTTTTACGATTCAAGTCGTCTGTATCCCATTAAGGTCCTTACATTGTTAAAATTCCGAGTTTCAAGAAAATCGTTTGTTTTACTGATGGGATTTTTCTGGAAAATAGCTTCAACGTTTTTCTTTGTTTTCTTTCATATAGGTACTGAATCATTTAGGTCTTTCAGATTTATTTAATTTTAATTGTAATTAATTTTTTCAATATAATTAATTTTACGAGCGAGTTTAATTAATTCTAAGGAACGTATGCTTTGGCTTATCGAAACTGCCATTTTAAACGTGACGTGCGACATTTGTTAAACATACCAAGTTTGAAGATAAACTTTATTCAAAATCGCAAGAAGCGAAAGATGTGTATTCCATACCAGAATTGATTATGTATTATTAAAATGAAAACGAATTTTTTTTTATCATAGATTTATAATTGTCCAGATAAGGGAACATCAGCGTTGTAGGGGTAATTCAACTATAAAATTCTGATAAGAAATTGGGCGCTTCTTAAAATAGCTAATTAAATTACCTAATTAAGAACATGAGCAATAATAGATCCGGGCAATTGTACTTTGGTTCGGTATAGTATAGGAGAACTCTAGTCTATTATCGAACTTACAGTGATTCCCATGTGGGCGATGGAACTATTCAGGGGAGGCGGTTCTAATCTTAGACAAAATTTGGGGGCGATGAATAAAACCAGGGGGAGCAGTGATAGTTGGGGCAATTAGTTACTTGAGGTTTCTAATAAAACTCGTAAAATTACAAGTTACAGTTCAGTAGTCAAATCTGCCGACAAGTCTTCTCAAACAAGAGTTGGTAGATGAGCATCCAGCATTCATCGGCAGAAATATGGTATATAATTACTTTTTTTTATAATATGATACAATAAATAGATAACATTATGAAATCAAATTTAGATTATGGGAAAAGTGTAGAATAGCACTCGCATTCTTAAAATACAAGAAAATGAGGTATTTACTCGTCAATCTCTAGAAAGAAACCTATTACAAATAACTATCATGGTGACTTAAGAATGTTGCTGACAAAGATAGAGCTGAATATTAACAAAGTGATGGCAGCGCACCAGGTTCATCCTTTTCATTAGAAGTATTTTTAATGTTATTCGGGATTTTTATTTTAATATTATTCTTGATTATCGTAATGTTCTGTGTTTAATGCGAAAGGTTGATTTCGATTAAAAGAATTTATAATTTTAAACTCGTCTTATGTGTCTCGTTTGCAACATCTTATCTTGCCAAGTCTTAGAAAATAGATAGAAATATAGTACATAAAATAACGCAAATCTGTCACTGAATCCTTCTGTTTGTTCGGTTAAAGAAGGTGGTAGATTTCCAGGGAGCGCTGAGTAATTTTTTTTTTTTTGTAAAAGAGGCAGGTGGTAGACCAAATAAGGTTGGGAACCAAAAGCTCATTACAACATTACACTCACCTTCCTACTATACTACACTCCAGATAAAAAAGAACAAACACATATCATGTAAGGGAGCCACAATTGAATTACTATATTGCAGTGAACCTTGGCTTTTGCAACAGCCATTCCTTCTTCTGAACATCAAAAATAAAAACTATTTCAAAAAAGAAAAACCCTCAGAAAAGGATTGAAAGAAAGGAAACTAAATTTTCCACAGTTGATTTCCTTTTACAAGAAAAATCCTTGACAATTGAATACAAGAAGCAAAAGATGAAGAAAAAAAGTTACTAAATAAGTAGTAAAGCCCGTTTTATTAAGCTCATAAAAAAGTTTCTTTTTTTCTTTTACTTTGTTTATGAGCTTAAGTTTCTTCGTAGAAGACAAAGAGGATTAAGCCGGCAAGATATATATTGTTTTACTTTGGTATTTAAATTGTTTTTTTAAGTCATCATTTAATTATGAAAATACTAACTGAACTTCATTTAAAACTTTAACAAATCTGATGTGAATAACCTCACTTTCTCTTCACTTAAATTATTCAACATCCAATTAACAGTTTTTCTTCCAAACTTAGAAATTTACATTTTTAAATGATTTAAATATTCGCATTACATTAGTAAGAGCCACCGTACAGTAGATATGGAAATGATAATCTAGTGGTAGGTTCTGACAGACAAATACGAGTTTCCTAACCTTTTTAAACAGTTCGCACCCCAATAAATCTCAAAATAAATCATGTATTACCTCAAAAAATGTTTTCCACTTTCCCTAGTTATTGTATTGCGACACTGTCAAATTATCGTAATTATATGTTCACCGGAATTGAATATTTTGAAGTCGGAAATGAATATTTATCATTTATCCTTCAATTTAATACTGTACATATTAAAAAAAAAAATCTGGCCTCAAACACATACACGACTTTTCTTACTCCCCTTAATACAGTGATACGCATATAAAAATGACAGAGTTTCTTTAAATTTCAAATTCTGTTCTAACACTAATAAATATTGGAGCTTTGAACTTTGACCACAATTCACACTTACGTATGAATTTTAGTCGATGCTTTATTATCCAGATCTCCTGGCCTATGTAGGTGATATATTGAAAATTGGAACATGTAGGGAATATCAAGTCCATTGGCTAAAAACATTTGTTTTCTAATTCAAAGGCCCAAGCATTTTAGTGTGAAGAGTTAACTCTAAACTGTAAGTTCTGCAATAACAAGCTCTGCTGGGAACTGTAGGCGCTGGACCCAAGGATGGTGTTATTCTAGTCAGCAAAACTTCAATTTTCAAAAATTTGATACAATAACAATACTTCCAGAGGAAGAGAAAGTTAAAAAAAAAAAAAGGGGGCTATTCAAAATGGTTACATGAGGAAAAAGGTTATGTTTTTATAGGACAAAAGAGGGAAGGCTGGCCAAATATCCCAGCTTCCTATATATTGGGAATTGTGCCCGGCCATTCTATCACGTAGTTTACAAGTACAGCCTATATGGTTGGTATTTATTAACCAGCACACCTGTTTGAGTGATAATTAATTGTCACATTCAAAAAGCCATTGAACCAATTCCAAATTAGACCAATTAATCGGTCATTTATCCTTCAATTATTGTAATATCTCCCCTCTTTTGAAAACAACAAAAAAAGTCGCATGAAACACACACACAACTTTCTCTTAGGGCAGTTAACTGAAAAATACAGTACACCAAAGTTAATGAATTTCGTCGATCGCGAAAACTGAGAAAACTGTTCAGTAAAAACGCGCTTCCAGTTTACTCGTTTTCTTGAAACTTTGGCAATCTATTTTTTTTTAAATAATTTTGTTTAAATGGAAGAATCGTACAGTCAACTAAGATAGGTAAGAGAAAAAAATAACCCCAACCCCACCTAAATGACTATACTCCGAGAAATGTTTCAAATAAAAGTTGTAGTTATTTATTATGTGTGGTTCACATTCTTAGTTTAAAGAGGAGCCGTTTTAAAGAAAATAGCAGAAAACGTAAAACAGTAAAAAACGTACTTCCGGTCATCCGATTTTCTTCAAACTCGTAATTTCAACAACATATTTAGTTCTAATTAATATTATTTAGTGTAATAAACTGACATGGCACTTCAAATTTGAACACAAATCTTACGCCTGGAATTCCTGTTAGAATATAAATACGTAAAATACCAAGTTTAAACATTCTGCAATTGTTCCGTTTTTGAGTTTTTCTGAGACCATAGTTTCTGTGAAACAGAGAAAGACCACACCTCACATATACACCAATTACTAAAAGAGTGCAATTTGTCAGGCCTACAAAACAAGTATTATGAACGATAAATTTGAAATGGGGAAACGGGCAGAAAAGAAAATCACAACTGTATATTCATAAAACGACAGATTTAATAATGAAGCGTCCAACGTTACAACTATTAGGAAAATCTAGCTTGGAAATGTTTATATCCTGGAAAAATGTTTCTTTGAAATTTTAAAGAAAAAATCTGTTGACTGTGAACTTAAAAAGAAAAGAAAAAACAAGTATATATGTACATAAAATGTATACATATAACACAGTAATCTTAATGTGACAAAAATTGTGTGAAATATTAATAAACTCCAGGATTCTATATTACCTGTATAATATACACTTATTTTATATGTATTATACATATACCTATAACATCACCTGTTCATGAATTTATATATATATAAACTTGTTTTCAGTCTGTCCAATAACCAGACTCCAGTCTACAAAGAAAAGAAAAAATGGTAAGAAAAAAAGAGAAAAAAATACCTTTAGATATTAGGGCGGTGGGTTAAGTTCTACTTCCCAATGAGTCCATTTAGAATTCGATGCAGCCCTGGATGTATAGGTATTGAATAAGTAATAGGTTCAAACCCTCTTGGGACATTTTGATGTCACTTTTTTCACGTTTTTTTAACAGTTGTCAAATATCGATAACACTTAATTCACAGAAAATGTTTGTTTATGTTGTTTTGCAAAACTTGCACTGCAATACATTGTTACGGGGCAAAATATACAATACTTACATCTTTAAAAATAAAATAAAAAAATCGTTATGAAGTATCACACGACTTGTAATTTTACTTATAGCAATATTCATTATTCTAAATTTACTTAAAAGTCGGAATTTTTAGTAAATGTTTATTTCACTAAATTCCCACCAGATGGTGGAACAGTAAGTGCGTGATTACCATTTACAGAGGGAAGCCTATAAAAAAAAAAAAACTGGCATTAAACAGTCTATATCATTTTTTTACTTTTTCTTACTCCTACTAGTAAGAGGAAGTATTGTAATCGTGTCAAATTTCCAATATTGAGTTTTCACCGGAAATATCCGTTTTCAGGTCCCCTGAGTCCAAAAAGTGGTTTTTAGCAACTGGTCCTGTGTGTGTGTGGTGTGTGTGTTTGTGTGTGGTGTGTTGTGTGTGTTTGTGTATGTATGTGAACAGCATGCTCAAAACGAAAAATCGTAGAAAGTTTGAAATTTATATTCGTTTTAGGGGTCCACCATGGGATCTGACGGTGCGTTATCTCTCAAAATTCCTCAACCGAAGTACCACTTTAGTAGTTGTTTTTTTTTACATTTTTGCGATTTTCTCAAAAATGGCTCCGACGATTTTCTTTAAACTTGGTATATTAACTACACATACAAAGAGCTACAACTTTTATTTGAAACATTTCTCTGGGAAAATTCATTTAAGGCACTTTTGGGGGTGAAGTGGTGTTATAGGTTTTCATCTAAAATGCTATTTCAGTTTATTAGACAATTCTGCCCTCTAAATAATGTTAATTAGAATTGAATATGTTGTAGAAATTCCGATTTTGAAAAAAATCGATAACCGGAAGTGCGTTTCTTTACCACTTTACTAAATGATTTATTCACTTTGCGCATTTTCTCAAGAATGGCTCTGACGATTTTTTGAAACTTCGTACATAAACTAAACATGCAAAGATCTACATTTTTATTTGAACATTTCTCTGGAAAAATTTATTTAAGGGCACTTTTAGGTGAGGGGAGGGGTTATATTTTTCTCTAAAATGCTATCACAGTTGTTGTGGTGGTTGGTTCCGCAGAGCTGGAAAGCATCAGAGATATTTTCCGTGGTAGGCTGCTTCATTTTGTGGTCATCGACCACTTTCGGGCGTTCGCCCATCTTCAGGATTCGTTTTTCAGACGGAGTGACAACACAGACTTTTCACGGAGTGTGAAAACTAAGTTTGCTCTGTGCAAGTCTGTGTTGTCACACTGAAAAACGCATCCTGAAGATGGGCGAACGCCTGAAACCGGTCGATGACCACAAAATGAAGCAGGCTACCACGGAAAATGTCTCTGATGATAGATATTTGTGTATACACATTACATACGAAAATAATAAGAAAATCTTTAGCGTCTGTTACGAGAAAATCTGAAAAAAAGAAACATTAAAAATAGTAGCAGCTTCGGTTGGTGGATTTTGCAGGAAAACTTCATTTCAGATGCGGTGGCAATACTTAAACAGAATACACCAAGTTTGAAGTTCTTGCGTCTTTTCGTTTTTGAGATATTGTTCTCTATCTCCCACACACACACAAATACAGACCAAATTCGCTAAAAACATTTTTTCGTACTCAAGGACCTTCAAACATTTATTTCCGGTAAAAACTCGAATTCGAAAATTCCGCACGATCGCAAAACTCCTTTTTAATAGGAATAAAAGAAAGTAAAACAAAAGTAATTAACTTCTCCCACTCTCTGCTTTTCAATAGCCATTTATTTCAAGTAGAATGCAGTTATGTAAATGAGGACAGTTAATTAGTCTGTTGATGAATGGGGTACTTACAAGCTTTATTTGAATAGTACATTCATTGTTAACATGTCAACTAAACCACCAACGGAACACGGGGGTACTTTGGTCAAAGATTCGAAAGGTAGGGGGGAAATGTACGCACACCTTCATCATCTGACATCTAGTGTTGGCTTAAAAACAATTATCAATTGGCTCTAAATCCCAAAAATCTTATTATTAGGATTAACAAAAAAAGCTATTGCTAGAAATGAACAAAACAAAAAAAACGGGAGAACACTGTCCGGAGGCCGGCAGTGCACTGAGAAGGCTCCGGGCGCAAATGACCAAAGATGTTGAGACGCCTTAAATTAAAAAAAAACAAAAAAAAAAAATCACAATTCATAATCATATTTTGTTTTACTATTTATTTATAAGAATATCTAATTTAGTTTTGTTAAAATATCAGCAGCGGATTGGTAAACAATCCAATAATTCCAACTTGGTTATATTTGCGCAGCCAACTTTATCTGCAACCTATCTGCCAATAATCATGCAGTACCAGGTGTACAACACTCCATATGTTGTTTATAACACCACTCTACGATATTTACATCTTTCATGATACCTGTTCAATATATTTTATTATCATATGTTTATGTAAATTTATATGATAAATACATATAACACTATGTCACGTCATACAAATAATAAAGTACTCTACGTATAAGAGAAAATATTGCAATCTTAACAAATTTACGAAATTAAGTTTACGCCGGAAATACTTGTTTTGAGGTTCGTTCCTTGAGCCATGGTCAAGTGGTCTTTAGAAATTAGTCTGTTTTGGTGAGGGGCGGGGTTATGGTTTCCTCTAAAGCTATTTTAGGTTACCTCCTGGCCAGGAGAGATTTTTGTGAAGACAAACAGTAAAAATGATCCGTTCTCTTTAGAATGTTAAGTTAGGCAAAGTGGATTGATTGTTCCCCTCATTTTATTACTCACCTGGGGAAAACATTTTCAGGAAGCTGTGTTTCCTAACGGTCGGATACCTTCTCTTGGGGTGTTTCAGATGGAGGATTCTTTGGTTCAGCCTTCACTTCCAGTCCTCTCTGTTTATTTGGAGAATAGCCGCCAGTAAGTAAAGTGTGTAAGATTGTGGGTAACCTCCATACTGCCCCCCTGGGGCATACAAGCCTCCTTTTCAAGTGTCATTTCAATATACAGTTCCATCAGCTATTTAATATTAAGAACAATTAATTGGGCTGAGAAAATTCAGGATTTGTAGAAAATCATCAATTAGAAGTAATTACTGAATTAATTACTGAATTTTCGATTATAATCCAAACAAAATTAATTAGAAATAAATACATGGCCAAAATTCCGAGTTTCAAGAAAATTAGTAAACCAGAAGTGCGCTTTTACTGAACAGTGTTTTCAGTTTTCGACGAATCTCATTAAAGTTGGTACACAAACTATAGAAGCTGTCAATTACAATTTGGAGAACTGGAGTAAGAGAAAGTTGTGTGAGTGTTTCGCACCAGATTTTTTTTACTTCAATTAATACAATTTCATTAAAAAAAAAAAAAAAATTCTTTATAATTGCAATGTTTAGAAACGGTCATTATAAAAACGTTCTGGGGATTGGTTATACATCTGGACAATAGGGGCGCCTCTGTTTCAAGACAATGTAGCGTCAATTTAAATTTAAATGTAACTGAGAGCCACACAAAATCAATCTAAAAATCTTTTCTTTTTCTTTTTTTTATAAATGTTTCAAATAAAAGTGATACATTTTTATCCGTATAGTTAGCAGTCCAAGTTTTTAACGAAAATCGAAGTTGCCGTATCCGAGAAAATTCCTAAAAAATTCGAAAACATATTCTGTCAAATAGCATGTCAAGGTTTACCGATTTTCTTCAAATCTGGAATTCTATCACAATGCTTCTAATGTACATTAATATTATGTACGTGGTGAAAATCATACATTGTACTGATGTGGTTGGTATTTAGAGGAAAGCATAATGCTACTGTTCCCCCAGAAATCCTTCAAAAAAAATCAAATTTCACGAGTAAACGTTACAAATAAAGTGACGTATTTAAGTATGTAGATAGTATACAATGTTTAAAGAAAATTGTTTAAGCAATTTTCAAGAAAATTGCGAAAAACTAAAGAAAAGAATCCAGTATAATACTTCCGGTTTCAAACTTCCGGTTTGATGGATCTAACCTTCGTGTTAGATTAGATTGTAGTTTCTAAACAGAATAACAAGTTTGAGGCGATTGCGGTTTTTTGGCTTTTATGGTTATTCTGAACACGAATATTGGCTGAAAATATATTTTTTGTGTATGTAAATTTATAATATAGAATTTTTAGCAAAGCTAAAGTTTAATTTTTTTTTATTTAGTTATTTTTATGCTTTTTTTCTTTATTACAAATTATACTTGTGGAAAACTTTAGAATGATTGCAGATAGCAATTTTAAGAAGAAAATAGAAATATAAGAAAATCTATAATTAGTGAAGTTATACGCTAATTTTTTGAGAAAAACTAAATAAAGTGATAAATTATCAAGGAAAACAAAATTACGTAATTTACGAAAATCATTAAAACAGGTGGTTTTTCTATTTTATTGAAAATTAATAATGCAGTATTAGACAGGCCGGCTTGTACATATTGCCACGGAAGATCAAAATATTTCAAGGAAGTGGTCCCCGTTATGGTTAAACTTCAACAATATTAGCTACTTTGTTTTGGTAGCACTGGACATAGAAGAAATTTCGAGTAAAATGAGTGGGGCAGTAGAGGCAAGTATTATTATCGATATTTCGATATTTCATGTTTGATGCATAGATGTAGAAGTTTAACAATTAAAAAACCGAGGAACAAAATTAAACTAACCTCAAATAAAGCTTATCAAATTCTTACTCTTAGAATGGAAACTCCTTGATTAATACTGAGAGAAAGGGAATTCCAGTTAGAAGGCCGTGGGGAAACTGGCAAGCTTTAAATGTGTGAAATATTACTTCCTTACAAATAAAATAAAAAATTATTTGCAATGCTGAAGTTACGAGCTGCTCCCACCAGTACATTCAATGAGAAAATAAAATAGGTAAGGCGGTGAAATTTGTATGTACAGTCGTAAAAACTGTGGACACGAATAAAGTCAAAAATAATGTGGTATATCGTAAAGAAAAGTTTAAGGAAAATAAGGTATTAAACATTAATCGATTCCATTACAGGTTCATACTCGACGAATGCTGTTAACAAAAATAAGAGAAAGTAATACCAAAATAGAGCCATGGGAATTCGATGAATTTGCCTACACATTTATTTTATATTTCTAGTTAACAGGGTGGGGGTATTTATTCTCGTACTTGGCATTTAAAAATTTTATATCTAGCATTTTCTGGACAAATTAAACCTTTTTCCATTTAAATTAAATCTTTTGTTCATCTATGTATTTCATATTTCTGAACAATTTTAAACACTTTTCTTCCGCATTAAGCCTTTTTTGAACTAAATTATCCCTTATTGCGAACAATTTGAATACTTTCTCCACCAAAATAAACTTTTTTGTGACCCAAATATTTCCTAATTTCGAATACTCTGATCCACAATAAGTACAATTAAACTAATTTGAACCAGTCTGTCTCCTTTTTCACCTCATTTGGAACATTTTCAACCAAATTTTAGTCAAATTAATCAAAAATTCAAATAACGTAACAAATTGGTTGAAAAGAGAGTTAATAGGTTCAAGAAAGAATCGACAAGACTTCCAATCTGATACTAAATGTTCCACTAAAATAAGGTGGTAAACTGGTTCAAATAAGAATAGAGTTGTTTGAAAAGTAGGTTTACAATGTTTAAAATGAGATAAGAAAAGGTGGATAAATCGATTCAGAAAAAGGACCAATAGGACTTCTTTATTGTGATTCAAAAACGTAATAAATGAGTTCAGAAAAGTTAAACCTGGCTGTAAATTAGTTCAAAATGAAGTAAAAAAAGTAATAAAATGGATCAAATGTGGATTAATTGAATTGAATCATGGTTCAAAATGTTCAAAACATGGTGAAAAAGTGTTGAAAATAAGGAAATATTTGAGTCAGAAAAAGGTTATTTTGATAGAAGAAAGTGTTTCTGTTATTTAGAAGAAGTGATAATTTTGTTCAAAAAAGGTATGCGGGAGAAAAGTGTTTAAGTTGAAGATTTAAGTGTGTAATTGTCCAGAAACAGGAAATTTGAATGGAAAATGCAATATCTATTATAAGCTTTCCTTCAACATGACTTTTTATTATTTATATAATGTGACCTGTCTATTATACATTAAGGCCAATTTAAATGTGATGTAAAAATTCCAAAAACTATAAAAATTTAGCCAATAGAACTTACAAACTTGGAAAACATGGAAGTCCATCTTCGTTTTCCAACCCACAGTATGTGAAAATCAAAGTTTATATTAGAACTAAATTTAAAGAAAATCAATGGTGCCGCTTATGAAAAAACATGAAAAAACACATGTTCTAAAATCAGGCGCTGAAATTGATTGACAGCTACCAAACTACGCAGAAGAATTGCTATATTTTTCTGTTGGTCTATACAGTAAATGAATGCGGTGGCGGAGAAGCATCCAAAGAAGTTACCTATAGGCTTACCCGCAAGGGATATCTGTTGCATGCAGTTACTTGGGGAGTAGCGACCTCACGTGTTACCACTGCACTTCATCAGAACAGTACACAATAAACTTAAACTACATACACTCTACACTTTACAGACGAAACAAACACAGGACACTAACTAGGATCTCCGTCCCTAGTTAAGTGGCGAAAGCCAAGGGAGAAGGAAGGGATTAGCTCAGTAGTAGCGCGGTGGACTAGCAACCGGAGGTCCCGGGTTCGAATCCAGTATGCTGCATTTAGATTTTTTCTTCCTAGGAGCCTCTACAACTCTCTGTCCGGAGATGACAGTTGTCTGCAGCTAGAGAACACTGCTTGGAGGCCGGGAGTGCACTGAGAAGGCTCCGGGGAGCGCAATAGATCTTTCAGGTCGCAGTGCGATAATCCCCTACAACAATCTATCTAACGATAGGCTGGTAAATGAGGAGTCCTGAAACTGCCTAACTTACTGATCCCGAATCTTCTTGTAAAGCTTAAGAAATGGCTCTTATGCCATTTTTTTTTGTGGAGTGTTGTGGGGCAGAGTCCTGTAAGGTACTCTTGGCAGGTTCGTAACAGTCTCATTTAATATACCACTTTGATAAAGGAAATGATTAGCTAGGAGGATTTCCATGTTCTCAGGACAGTCGCCCAAAATGACAGTGCTCGCCAGCGATTTCCCAAGACTGGCACGGTAAAGTTGGTAACCACCTTAAGATCGATGATGGGTTTTTAAATGACATAGAATCTAAATGAGATGAATTCTGGAAAGTGGGGCAACAACAGACCCATCTCTGGACCAACTACACTCTCCCTGTGGAGAACACCAAATTATAAATAAGAAATCCCTCACAATGATCGGAAAATTTGTTGTCCGAAATCCCTTCATGATGCCTCCAGAGAATGTGAAGTTTGAATTTTCTGCGATATTTCTTTTTTATTTTCTCTTATTCCTCTAGTAAGAGGAAATTTTCAGGAGACCCTGAAGAAGGCAATATATTTGCTAAAACGTCGGTGAAAATTTGAAAAAAGATTTTTTTTGTGACCGACCCTCAACATCCATTTGACAACATATTAATATATATTAGAAGCACTGCTATTAAACGTAGAATACTGACTGCACAGATATTAACTATCACATTTATTTGTAATATTTTTTTGGAAAAAAAGAAGAGTTTTTTTGGTAGCTCTGAGGAATGTGAGACGTTAAAACTCAAATATGTTCAATGCTACTGGCGCTCTCTACCTGCACATAACTGTGTAAGAGGTGTAAGAGAAAGTCGTGTGTATGACAACAGATATTTTTATTTTTCTCACACAGATACACCACAATTCATTTGTCTAATTTTTTTTTTTTTTTTGCACTGCTCTGAGACAACTCAAAACGATTTATTACCGGTGAAAACTCATTCCCTTTCGGATGTGAACATTATCGATTGAAAATAATTATCAAATGATGATTTTATGATCATTTTATCCAATCAGTTGATGGCTAAGCCATTGCCGCTATATTGATCAGAAAAGCAAATATTTTACTAATGAACTAATCAGCCTATATACATACGTACTGTGTGTGAGTGGTAATGGATGGAAATTATTTAGGCTGTTTGCTTACACTAAATTGTTTTAAACAATTTCAAACAATATCATGATCACTGCCATCTGGCATTTATTGCACAAATTAAAGGAATACCATTGGCCAATTTCAAGATGCTGTTTACGGATAGATCGAAATATCATGGTTAAAGTATTACAAAACTAGTTTTTAAGATGTCTGATTAAAAACAAGTTGTTTATAAGTAGAAATAAAGTTGAAATGTTAATGTGGGTTTACAAGTTGCTAAATTTATTGTTTAAAGTTGTAATGTAGGAATAATTTGCTACGTATCAATAGATAATGGCAGAATATTCACTGTTAGTAATGAACAAAACTCCAATATTACAATATTATAGGTATTATGTACGGAATGGAATGAACAGGTAGGGAGGGAGTTAGTTAGAGATCTCTCTCTATATCTCTGGTTAAATATAATATATTCAATGAGATTACGATAGGCTGGTATCAATTGAAAGCGTATAAATCAATCTAGAGGAATACCTATCTACCATCACAGATCGAACTACAAATTCAATTGTTAATTCCAGCCAACTATTAAATATTGGGTCAAAATTCCGATCCAGTTTTCTTCCTCACAAAATTTCGCGCGAAATAACATAAATTTTTGTTTTTCTTTTTTTTAACACAAAAAGTATTTTGTTTAAATATATTTCATGGCCTTTTACTTAACATAAGTTAACATAATTTTAGCTTATAGAAGATGTCTATCACTTTTATTTGAAACAATCCCACCCCCCACTCCAAGAAAATTGATTTTTGTGAAAAGGGGTGTAAGAAAGGGATATGATTGCATCAAAAAGAAGTGTAGAGTGTGTGATAAAAGTATGAATCTAGTATGTAAGAAAAGAGTGATTGATGGGTATGGTGTGGAGTGTAGAAAAAGAACAAATGGGCGAAAGCGAGATATCAAGAAGATTTATAATCCTGCGGATGCGACGTAAGTACATTTTCAATTAATATCTTTTAGAAAAAGAATCAAATCTACTCAGGAAAATGATCCAAGTGTGTAGGAGTTAGACTAACGAGGGGTTATTTTTTTTTTTATTTCTCGCACTCACATCAGTGCCGGCGAAGTCTCCCGGTTTAGGTCGGGAGTGTCGTGGGGGTGGGAAAAGGGGGTAAGGGTGCAAAGTCCCCGGTTAACAAATATATTACAATATGCTTTTTTGTATTTCCATTTGTCTAATTACTTTATTTTATATTTATTAGGTATATATAAAGTTAAAAAACTATTCATAAAAAGTTAAAAAATATGAAGATGTCCCAATGTCCAGTGTCAAATAAAAGACATAATATGTATAGATGACATAAAGTGCATCTAAGTCTAAATATATACATTAAATTTATCTATAAATATGCTGGGAAATAATTCCCAGGGAGTCAACTAAAATATTCTCCTCTAAAGGAGCTATGTCTTTAAGGCTAATATTTACCTTGTCGAAAAAGTCCAAGGTTGTCTTAGGCACCACACCTCTGGCACCAAACCACAAGCCATGCACCTTGTACTCCCTGACCCCGAATTGATCCTTAAACTTCTCCTTATAAAAGGGAATACATTTTTCGTAAATTGCCCTTTTCTCCTCATCTATTTTCTCGCCCTGTTTCGGATCTTTACTCTCAAAACGGAAGGTCGGATCCAAAATATACGCTACACTGCTGGCATTGTCAAATGCTATAATATCAGCGTATCTTGTAGATCCATCTGTATCTACAGCATATACCTCTTCGAGCGTCACGTAACCTTTTTTTTCCATAATCTCCATCAAGGCGTGCTTTACCCTATGGTGGCGTCTAGTTACAAGAAGCATGTTGTCAGGACAATTACGTAAAAACGTAAATATATTAAGCGTATGGTATTCAAATCGTCAGGCCTTAAAATTACAATGAGATATTTGTACGGCAATGGCCAGAGCAGTTTTTAAAGAAGAATTATTTGTTGCTGTACGTTTCGGGTACCATTGGTGCCCTTCTTCAGGAGCTCTTTAGGGTAGGAGAGGAGTAAACGTTCAGTCTCCACGTTCTCAACGTTTACTTTTCTCCTACCCTAAAGAGCTCCTGAAGAAGAACACCAATGGTACCCGAAACGTACAGCAACAAAGAATTATTTTTCTTTAAAACCTCCTCTGGCCATTGCCGTACAAACATTCATTATTAAGCATATGGTTTAAGTGATTGATATAGTAACAAAAAAAAAACCTGTAGAATGCGCTAGAGTGTTTGTGTGGGGTGTCTATTTCCGATTTGTACTTTTATCTTGTTCATATAATATGGACAAAAAACATTTTCTAATGAATTTTGATTCAGAGGATTTTTCATGATCGCAATACTTTCTCTTACAGAAGTAAGATAAAGTAAAATTTGGATATGAAAACGAAAGACTTCTCAAAAAGTAAGCTTGTAGTGTCTGTCCTGGATGTATCATATCAACTGGACGCAACTCCTGGCATGCGGCTTAGTATATTATCACAGATACTTTGATCTAATTTTAAAAAGCTTCCCATTCGTCCAATGTTATATTATATTAAAAACAAACTTTTATCAGTAATTAGATAAATGGAAAAACAAAGATAAAATACACTGATAAAACTTGAAAACGTGCAGAAGTAATAAATTAGCTTTCACCTCAGCCAACTAATTCACCATATCTAATACTAAATGTAACATATATGCCATGCCGTGCATTAGATTATAAATGCGTGGTGGCAACACTGACTATCCCTTTGTGAAAAGATTTATATGATATAACGTTTCTCAGTTCTTAGCTTTTGTTTTATACTCTTTTTTTTTATAACTCTATTTATCATCTACATATAAGTGTAATAAAATTATTATTGTATCATATTTACTTCTAAATTAGTTTTACTTTATATTTTATTTTTTATTACGATACAAATTTTATCAAACATGGTTTGATGGCAAAACACTCATATGTCTTTTCTATTACTGCAATTAAAATTGCAACATTTACAAACGTGTAGTTAGGCTTGTCATCAAAAAATGGTGATAGGGGTTAGTGATGTACACCTGGGCCGTATGTCAGCCAACTTTGACCCAATCAACAAAACTTGTGGCAGCAGTTTAAATTTGAACATAACTGACATGGGGTCTCCAAGAACCCCATAAAATGGTTTTTCCAGCAAAATGTTGCTAATAATATGATAGGTTTATACCTGTGCAGGCAGCATTCCAAGTTTAAAGAAAATCTCTATGACCATATTCAAGAAAACTCAAAAGAAAAGAAAAAAAAACTCAATTTTTCTTTTTTCTTTTTTTTAAATTAAAAGGGGATTTTCTTATTAATTTCGAATCAATAAATGAGTTAAATGCTGATCAAAGTTAAAAGCCGTTTTAAAACCATAAGGGACTTGAAAATCAGAATTAAAATAAAACAATTTTTCAGTTTATTTATAAAAATCGATAAAAAAAATATTTCCTATTTATTCTAGATGATCTCCTCGGCTTAAACGGCACAAGCGCGGTCGTTGCCCAAAATATGAAGTTGCTAATCGTAACATATCTGCCGAAATTGCTAAACAGGTTCGAGCTTACCGGTCCCTTGCCGCTGGATCGGGAGAAGGGCCGGTTAGCTGGCCTTCCAGATCGCTAGATTTAATCCCTCTTGATTTCCTTCTTTAGGGCTATCTCAAAGAAAAAATTTATGCCAAGGAACCAACAACTCCAGAAGCCCATAGAGAAGACTTAATCTAAACCTGCTTAGCAATTCTGGCGGACATGATACGATTAGCAACTTCATATGTTGGGCAGCGACTACGCTTGTGCCGTTTAAGCCGAGGAAGTCAGTTTGAATAAATAAGAAATATTTTTTTATCGATTTTTGTAAATAAACTGGAAAATTGTTTTGTTTTGATGATGTTTTACCTGATTTTCAAGTCCCCTATGGTTTAAAAATAGCTTTCAAGTTTTATCAGCATTTGAACTCTCTTATTTATTCAAATTTAATAAGAAAATCCGCTTTACGAAACAGAAAAATAGGAAAAAAAACGACGAAAATTGAATCTTTATGGTTGAATATCTCGGCAACTGTTTGAAATATTGAAGTGAAATTAACGGCATTTTTCTTTATTTTTTTAATAGTTTTCAATACAGTAGTAAAAAGTGGGGGTCAAAAGGAAATAGTCACATTCAACCGCCGATTTAAGGTGTAAGGCGGCAATAAAATAAAAGAACATTAACACCATCATAAACTAGAGCGCTAATACTTCAACAAACGTTATGTATACTTTTTAGATATCTTGCATTCAAAAGTGGCCTGTTTAAATGGTACACCCTACATATATACAAACATTTTTACTTTCTCCAACTTCTGTTACAGGATTTATTGTTTTCATACACAGGTGACCTCAAAACGTGTATTTCCGGTGAAAACTTAATTTTGAAAATCTGGCATGACCGCAATACTTCCTCTTACTGGGAATAACAGAGAGTAAAAACGATTTGGACTGAAGCTGAATGTTATTTTTAACAATACTGATTTACTTATTATTATTTTTTCCCCCGTGTCGTCCGGACACTAGCCTGGAATCGTTTAGCACATTACATCATGCTAGGCCCTTATTTAGCCCACAAGGGCACCTTCAAGCAAAAAAAAAAAACAGCTTGTTTGTCTGGGAGCACAAGTCCTGATCGAAATCCGTCTTCTTCAAATCCTGGAAGCACATTCCTGATATCACGCCATTTAAGCGTGAAATCGCATTATTTATTATTATTCGAATCAATATATTCTATGATAATCAACTTTCTCGAGGAACAATTTTCCGAACATTTTTCTTTCTATAATCCCGCAATTATGAGATACCTTGAGAGACAACAAATTCAATTACATAAAAATTAATAAATATAAATTACCACACCCCATTTATTTAAAATAATAATCATAATTAATAAATACGAGTATATACTCACACTTAATAGAATTTTACAATCAAAAATTGTCTTACCTACAAAAAAAAAACATAATTAATATACACTTATTATAAAAAAAGTAATGAAAGCAATAATATAAATAAAAGTGAAATTAACTCTACGCTAAAAGAAGGCATATGTGCCCCCATTAAAAGAACGAATACATTCAGTTCTGGTGGAAAAATGGTGCCAATTTATTCACAGATAGTTTTTTTAATTAAACTCGTCCTTTATTCAACTACATATTTTTACTTTCTTTTATTCCTAGTAAGAGGAAGTATTGCAATCGTATTAAATATATGAAACTGAGTTCTTACCGGAAATGCAAGTTTCGACGTCCTCTGTGTACACAAAAAATGTTTTTAGCTAATGGTCTGTTTGTATGTGAGTGTGTATGAATTAAATATCTCAAAAACGCAAAAAAATCGCACAAAACTCAAAGTTGGTTTAGATACCATCACGGCATCAGACCGGAAGTTTTCGTACAAATCAACCGGAAGTGAGACATCATTGAATTTTTGTTTCCCAGTTTTTCTCGATTTTTTATAAACTTCTTATACTAATAATAATAATATTTATTTAAAAAAAGTATACAAAATACAATAATGTATATAAAATAATGTACATAGCAATGGCTTTAGGCCGTCTGCAAAAATGAAAAAAATAAAAATCAAATTATTCCCAAGTTTGAAGTGGTCCGTAATTACTTAACATTTTACTCATTTTTTTTTCTTATCAAGAAAGGAAAAATTGTTATCAGTTTATACTCAAGGTAAATTAAACTTCTTATACTATGTACACACATGAATACCTATTATTTGATACATTTTCTTCTCAAAATTTATTATTGGGGTACTGAGGGAACAGTAGCGCTAAGCTTTCCTCTAAAGTATCATTTCAGTATAAATATGATTTTACCACCTACATAATATTAATACACGTTGGAAGCATTGGTAGAATTCCAAATTTGAAGAAAGTCGGTTAACCGGAAGTGCATTTTTTCGAATAGGTTTTTCTTGGAATTTTCTCGAAAAGAACTATAATGATTTCCTCTAAACGTAGAATGCTTGCGGGATAGATCTGTCCATCTCAACTTTGGACGCATAACCTTTCCTAGGACACAATTTCTTCCGAAGGAACGTATTGGTATTTTATTATCATTTATACTACGTGATGCCCAGCCAATCAAAGCCTATGAGGTTTAAATTTTTTTATCATATCAGAGTCCTCATCTAGTCAGTATAATTCCAGATTCATTCATCTCCTGAGTTCTTGTATATTACCGGCTCTTATATATTTTACGTCAAAATTTGCCTTTCAAATGTTCCAAGATTTTTGGTCATCTCTCATAGAAAGGGTTAAAGGTTCTGATCCATATTTGACGCACAAATATCTTCTTAAGAAGTCCCGAGAGATAGTATGCGGCTTTTCATTTTGATTCCCGAAGGACAAAAAAACATTTATTTGCAGTATTTATACTTGTTTTTATCTCTCTGAGACATCATTTTTTGCATTCGTTTGGATATTGAATGACTCCGCAAACATTGCAAATTCCAATCGCTCAAAATTGATCGGAGATGTTGCATCTCCTATGTCTGAAGAAAGTAAAACATACAGTTGTGCAGGGTTAATGGCAATATTAAGTAAAAATTGTATTCTGAAGAAAATTGTATTAAGCGTAAGGCTCTGAAGTTTTATGCTATTTTACTTTGGATAAACAATTCTCTGACTAACTAATTTGGATAAATTTCAGTAGTCTCATTAATTCTTGGGATAAACAGAATTTTATTATCTGCTTCTTCATCTACGGACATTGGCGCCCGGAACCTTCTCAGTGCACTGCCGGCGTTCGGACACTGTTCTCTCGTTACAAACAACAATGTCCATCACCGGACAGTGAGCTTATAGAAGCTCCTAGGAAGAAAAAAATCTAAGGATAGCATTGGACTCGAACCTGTGACCTCCGCGTGGCAGTCCAATGCGCTAACCACTGAGCTAATCAAGAAGATTATTATCGAAGAAAGATAATATAGAAAGACAATTATGATCAGAATTCAATTATTTGACACGCTCGCCTTATCAATTATTTATGCCTAATTATTTGGCACCTTGTCTTAAAAGTTAGAGAATTAAGAGAAAGTAAAAACTGACAAGTGAATAATTTAATTAAAAGAAATTGAATACACTAAAAATTAAAAATAAATAAATAAAAACAATACCAAGTTATGGTTAGAGAACTGTGGTGATGATATTCTGGAAATTGTAAAACGGCGTAGTTTTGCGCAGTAACAAACTGACCGACACAACTGGACCTGTAGAGAAGCACGTCCAGATGTTAACAATAACCGGACAATACTCTGGCCGTATGTTCTACTAACTCTGTGTTAGGAGAGTGAGAGAAAGAGAGAGAGAGAGAGAGAGAAAATATACAAACACATACAGAATGAGAAAGGAAATACAGTATGTTGATAACAGTGATAATACCAATCTAAAACTTTTAGTTCTGAACCATAGCCATTTCCCCTCCTACTCTTCTCCACCGCTAACTAGACCACATATTTTCTAGTGATAATATTGTTATACAGACCTATTTCTCCTTCTCTCTCACTCGTCTTCTCTCTACATACTATTCAATGTAAATTATTTTGAAAATTACATTCACATGTATGTACGATCTCGTATATGCGAAATGTCAAGCTTTCCTAGTATTTCGGACGTAAAGAAACGGAAGTGATAAAATTTGACTATGAGAGGAATATTATACATTGTTATAATATACATTTCTAATTTATTTTAGTAAGTTTACTACGCAAGTGAATAGCAATAGATTGCTTGCTACAATTTTAAATATTAATAAATAGATTTTATTCCAAAGCATGCTGGTGCTAAGAAGAACTCTTACAAAGAAGATCTGAGATAAAGCACGTTCAGCCTTGAAAATCTAACAAATAACCAATTAAAAAAAAATTATTTGTGTAAAACACTCACACGATTTTCTCTTACTGCGATAAGTAATTTGTTTTTTCAAGTTCAAATTTTACTCATTCGTCTGAAAATAAATTTAGTGGTGGTGCGACGACAGGCAAGTAGTGGAATGATCACATTGTACGTAGTTCAGAAAAATGAGCCAATAATATTGAACAAATCTCATATAACTTTTTGAAATTTAACTCAGATTTCAGAGAACAAGCAAAAAACAAGTTTAAAGGAAATCATTATATCGTTTTCGAGGAAATAACTCAATAGCATTCGAAAAAATTTATACTATAATTCGGAATAAATTTATATCTAATATCATGGCGCAACATCCATTTAAGGAAAACTATATTGTTATAAATTCTCTTACATTAAACAATCAATACTTCATGTTTTTGAAAATTTCAATGCTTGGATTTAATGTTATTTTATCAATATTTATACGATAAACTGTGGTTACATGGTTGCCACAACTGTTTGTTGAATAACATTTTCTAACTGTCAGCTGTTTCAATTTTGTTAGCGTCATATACAGATAGCAAGTTAAGTAGTGAGTGCCCTACTCAATATTCAAAAATTTAATTTAATATATTGAATATATTTGTGGATACTATTTGTATGTTTTAATATTAAAATGAATTGTTCATATTTTAGGTTTTAATATTCATTTTATTAAAATGTAATCGTGTGGAAGAAAAAGTTTATGTTATTATAGGCTAGGGAAATAAACAAAGTGTATTATATAAATTTCATTATATTCCATTGTTCAACAGTTGTTATTTTAGCTGTACATTGTATTCAACTGGCCGTTTAGACGTGGAATTTTGTAACCGCCCCTACCCAGAACTAAACACAAAAACCCGGAAAAAAATGTTTCAAATTAAAGTGTAAGGTTTATATGTGAGTAAACAGTATTCCAAGTTGAACAAAAAGAAATCGTTGCAGCCGTTTATGAGAAAATACCCCAAAACTAAACAAATAATTCCAGGCGCTCTTCCGGTTAATCGATATTCTTCAAATTTGTGATTCTAGCAATATATTTATTGTACATCATATAATATGATCTTGGGATTTTTTTGAGAAAAAAGCTTTAATTAAAAGTGATAGGTATGTTTGAAAAAAAATTTGGAAAGTGACAGTAAAAGAAAATTAAAGAAAGGGGAAAATGAGAATAAATGAAAAAGAAAAAAAACATTCAATAAAGTCTCACCACCAGTTGATGGATTTTGTCCGAAATGTTCGTGTCAAAAATCGTGGTAGTATCGGTTCATGGATTAAAAACTTTATTGTTAAATACAGTGATTGTAACCTCAGCGTAATAATCAAGTTTGAGTTCCCTAAGATTTTTTATTTTCTCTTACTCCTTACTAACAACAGTAAATTGCGATCGTGTCTAATTTTTGAAATTCAGTTTTCACCGGAAGTACATGTTTCGCAGTTCTCTGAGTGTGAAAAAATTTGGTGAGAAATATTCACACGGCTTCCTGTATTTTACACAGCCATAAGTGACTAAACATCTCCGATCTTCTAGATTAATGGTTCCCAAACTTCTATGACCATGGACCCCTTCTTATAGCGAAAACCTGACCATGAGCCCCCAAGTGAAATAACTCTATATAACTGCATAATAGCAACATTACCAACTTAACTTCGATGTTTTGAACGGTAAAAGGTGGCGTAAAAATAAAATATAAATAAAACATTTTGATACTTAAAGTAGTATTTATAGAAATTA